>JASXTE010000009.1:540000-610000 GCA_030280995.1 Hemileia vastatrix | reverse complement strand
ATCAGCTTAATAAAATTTTAAAATTCATATTTAATTACTTCAGTTGACATTAAGTCCTGGCAGTTAAGTTATCAGTTTAATAAAATTTTGTTAAATTAATAAAGTTTCATATTTGATTACTTCAGTTGACATTAAGTCCTGGTAATAAATTAGTTGATTTAAATCCTGAAAATAAATAAATAAAAATTATTAATAAAAATTTTAATTTATTTCTACAGATGATTATATTATAATCCTGGTTTTAAATTTTTTTTAGTAGTAAATTAATTTTATTTAAGTTGATTTTCATCCTAAAAAGATTTTTTTTTATTATTTTTATTTTATTTCTGTTAAATAAAAATTAAAAATAAAAAGACTAATTAATCTTATTGTCTCTTTTTTTCATTTCAGTTAAATCCTAAAATGACTGACCAAAGTGGTTTTGCTGCACGTGAAGAAGAACTAGACTTAATTGATTATGATGAGCCTACTTCTGTAAGTTCTCCTTTAACAAGAAGAATTTCTCAAACTAATAAATCCTTGCCCCAAACAGGATGTAGAGATGGAAGAAGTAGAAATCCTAGTGGACACAACTCAGGATCAGAAGCCTATGATAAACCCACCAGAAGAGCTTCCAAAAGGCTTCAGGATAAAAAAGATGTCATTTTCTCAACAGGTAAAGAATCTGTCAACTCACATAAAGGAGCTAAGGACAGAAAACTTGATACTAAAGGCAAGGGTAGATGCTCTGGAAGAAAAGGTGAGAAGGATTGATACCTTTCTTCAAGAGAAGAAGAAACCTCTTCCTCCCAGGGATCAACAACAATTGGCTCCCCAGTCCCAAGAAAAGGTGGAAGTGTCCAAGTGGCAGTGGGACTGGTTAAACACTCAGTGGGACTACCTGTCTCAAAATCAGCATCAGTTACCTCAGGCAGGCCCATCAAGGCCCAACCAGGTCAACCCCACACCTCCCCACCCCTATCAAGGAGGCAAAAGAAGAAGAAAGCCCAATATGTTGATACCCAGAAAACCCTGTTACGTCCCTCTATTGATTCTCAAGTGCCTTTTATTGTAGCTGATTCTGTTCTTTCAGGTAAATCTGAGAGGGAAGAAGACACCTTGAGACCAGTAGAGGCTGGGAGCAGTAGACAGATATCTCATGTATCTAATCCATTACTTTTAATTGCTACCTCAATGATAAACCCTGACATGGCTGTAATTGATGAAACTCTTGACCCTGAGTTCTATGAGAGTCTGGAAAGTTACTCAGTTTCCTTATTGAGAAACACTCCAGATGTAGCAAGAATTAATGATGAGTACTTGAGAGATATTATTGCCAAACAAAATCATATAATGAACAATATTCAATTGACTCAGAGATATAATAGTTTGTTAACTGATCAGGGTTATCAAGCATTAAGATGTGAATCACAGAGAGTCTCTGATGAATTGTCTCATTACAAAGCAATCCATGAAAAGAAAGTTGCTTTATGGCAAAATATAAAAAATGATTTGTCTAAACTAAAAGATGCTGTATCTGCCTGTTGCCAGGAGGTGGAGATAGATAAGATAAATCTGAAAAGATTGAATGACCATTTGTCATCTTTTCAAAATAAAAATCAGTTATCTTTTGCAACTATCAATGAGAGTTTATCTAGTCTTCCAAGAATGAAAACAAGACTAACAACCATTGAAGAAAAATTGAACTCATTGTTGAATGACCAGAAATATTCTGACATTTCTGAGAAGGAACATATAGTGCAGGATGCTCAAATAGTATCTGTGGCTAGTTAATCTAAAGTAAAAATAGCTCCAGAAATACCTGTTGATAACACTGAGTTTCCATCAAAAACTGATGATGCACCAGGATCTGCAACAGAAGGATTAAAAAATGAGATTTCAGCCCAATTAGAGAAATTAAAGCTGCTTCTTACTCAGAAACAAGCTAGTACTAAGGAGACTCCTTCAAATCAAAAGACTTGGCCAAAACTTGACCAATATCCTACTTTTGATGGTGATTGTTCCTCTGATTGGCAACAATTTATTTGCAGAATTGATAACTTAAAAATTCTTACAAACTCCCAGATGAGGAAATTGTGTCCAAGTTAATTTCTTTGTTCACTAATTTTTCCCTAATGTGGTATGAATCTGTTCTCCTGGATGGGAATGACTACTCATGGGAGGATTGGAAGAAATTGATTAAAGCACAATTTGGTGGCTCCAAGTTCAGAAGGGCTCAACAAAGGCAGTATGAGGAAACTAGATATAGCTCTTCTACTGATAAACCTATTGAGTTTTTAATGAAACTTGTAAAAATCTTAAGGGCAATGGACCCAAATAAGAAGTTTGATTTATGGAAGGACAGGATCCTCTATAAATTACCAATGTCTCTGAGAGACTTGATAGTGGCTAGGACTGAGTTCTCCAAAGAACCCTCTTCTTGCATTAATACTTGCAATGAGATCCTTCTAAACAATAAGTATGATTCCAGGAGATTCATTCCTAACACCCCTTTGGAGAAGCCCTCCACTTACCAACAGAAACCTCTGGAAAAGGTTGGTAAACCTTCTGCCCCTGTTGCACCAAAGAAGTATGTAACAAACACTTGCTTCAAGTGCAACAAGCCTTGTCAGAAAGGCCATGTTTGTGACAAGAAGATAAATCTTGTAGAACAAACAGAGGAGCATGCTGATGACACAGTGGCACTGGATGATACATCAAGTGATGTTGCCAGCAATATTTCATATGAATCTCAACAAGAAATCTTGATGCTGGAAGAAAATATTCATTATTTAAATACTATTGACATTGATAATAATGATTTATCTACAGTTGAAGATGCTGAGATCATAAAGAACATTGAGGATAACTCAATTGTTATTGCCCCTCTTAAGGCACCAGTCTTGATTAATGGAACCAGCATAGAAGTTGTTCTGGATTCTGGATCTGGAGGAAGTGTAGTTTCTGAAAGAGCACTTGCTTCAGTGGATCAAGACTATAAATCAAAACTGATGCCTATCATTTCTGAAAATTGGAGAGGTTATGGCTCTGTTTTGTCCCCCATTGGTAAATACAAAGCCACAGTGTTTTTTAAATATAACCATGGTTTCGTAAGAGCTATTTGTGATTTTGTTGTCATGAAGAATAACAACTTGAGAAATTGGTTTATTGTAGGGAATGATATTTTAACCAAGTATGGCATAAAATTGGATCCCTCAAATCAATGTTTCACAATGGGGATGAATGGTAAGAGAAAATTTATGATTTCCTCCCCTAAAAAATTATTGAAACCAGAATTAAACACATGTAATTCTGTAGTTCAATGTAAAGGAAAATCTACAAAAGAGATGCATGCCCTTTTGTCTGAAATCGACAATGCCTCTTTTGGAGAACAACTTTCTGGTGAGGATAAAGATTCCATCATTAACTTGATAAAGTCTTTTCCTATGGCCTTTGCTCATGGGTCACATAAACTGGGATTAGTTAAAGAGGAAATGAAACTTTCATTGTCTTGCCCATTAACTGATATACCACCTAGTTTAAAGAAGAAGCCTTATCCTGCTTCCCCCACAAAGAGAAAAGATATTGAAGACAATATCTCTACCCTTTTAAAAATGAATATTATTGAAAAGGTAGTTGAAACACCTAAACATTGTGTTATCTCACCTGTCCTAATTTCTTATGAGAAAGATAAAGCCAGGTTATGTGGTGATTATAGAGCGCTAAATACTTATACTGTTGATGATATCTACCCTTTAACTAGAATTAGCTCTATACATGCTACTTTACAGGGTGCTAAATATATCAGCTGTTTGGATGGTAACAAAGGATATCACCAGGTACCTGTTGAGAAAAATTCTCAGAACTTTCTGATGATTGCCACTCATATGGGTATTTATAAGTATATTAGGATGCCATTTGGCCCTAAAAGTTCCCCTTCAGTTTTCCAAAAAGTCATGGATAACACTTTCGATCAAGAGATAATTGAAGGATGGCTGATGGTTTATATTGATGATATAATTATATTCTCAAAAACATATGAGGACCATCTTAACCACCTGTGTAAAGTATTCCAGAAAATGGATGAAATAAATATGACACTTGCTTTGAAGAAATGTAAATTTGGTTTCCATTCTTTAAAAGTTCTTGGTCATGTTGTTTCAGGCTTACAGATATGTGTTGACCAGAACAAAGTGGCAGCCATACAACAGGTGAAGGCTCCTACTGCAGTGAGAGAGCTCCAAAGTTTTTTGGGAATGTGTGGATACTATAGACAGTATATTAAAAATTACCAAGTCATAGCTTTACCCCTTACCCAATTAACTAGAAAGGATGTTGCTTTTGTCTGGAATAGTGAAAGACAAAGAGCCTTTGACACTATGAAACACTGTTTGATGTCAGCACCAATTCTTGATTTACCTGACTTTAATCAACCATTTGTTTTGTACACTGATGCCAGTTTCATTGGTCTTGGTGCTGCCCTCCACCAAAAACAAGTGATAAATGATAAAGTTTCAGAAGTAGAAATTCGTTATATTTCAAGAACCTTGAGAAATAGTGAATTGAAATATGGTGCTACTCAATTAGAATGTTTAGCTGTAGTGTGGGCCCTAGAAAAGCTTTATTATTACCTAGATGACCAGAAATTTGAACTTGTCACTGACTGCAGTGCAGTTAAATCCCTTTTAAACTTGAAAACACTTAACAGACATATGTTCAGATGGCAGTTTGCTGTTCAAGAATACAGAGGGAGAATGAAAATTATTCATAGGGCTGGTATTGTTCACTCAAATGTGGATATGTTATCTAGGTTACCTTTACCAAATAATGACTCTAATCTTGCGTATGATCCTGAGGATGAAGTTATTCATATACATGGGATATATGTGGCTGATATGGAGGAAGAGCTATTACAGCTTATTCTGGATTCATATGATAAGGACACTGACTTGAAAAAGTTATGCACCATATTAAATGATCCAATGAATGCTTCAACACAAGCATTAATTAAAACCCTTCCACTAAAGTACCAAAAAGCTTTGGAAAAAGGTTAATTTTCAATTGATGAAGGATATCTATATTATAGAAGAAAGTTGAGTAATGTCATTGATATTCCTCCTTCTATGAAAGAAATCATCTTGAAAATTTGTCATGATGACATATTAGATGGACATTTTGATCTTGAAAAAACAATGATCAGAATTAAGAACACTGCTTTGTGGGTTAATATGTCTGAAGACACAAAATTATATGTTGAGTCTTGTGATTCTTGCCAAAAATCAAAAAGATTAACTGGTAAAAGAGCAGGATTAATGCAACATATTGAACCTCCTGATGCACCATGGCAAATAATAAAGATGGATTTTGTAACAGGATTACCTATTGCTGGTAAAGACAGTTATAACTCTTGTTGGGTTATTGTGGACAGATTCACAAAAATGTGTAAATTTATCCCTACTCACAAGGATGTTTCCACTAAAGAATTAGCTTTCTTATGGTGGTCTCATATGTTTAATACTTCTGGTTTTCCTAAAGCCATAATCTCTGACAGAGACCCTAAATTTACTTCTGAATTTTGGATGTCTCTGATGGATGTTTGTGGTTGTGATCTGAAACTTTCTACTTCCCACCATACACAGACTGATGGTTTAGCTGAAAGAATGATTCAGACTTTAGAGGACATGATTAGAATGTATTGTGCCTTTGGCCTTGAGTATAAAGATAATGACAGATTCACTCATGATTGGGTTATCTTACTTCCTGGGTTGGAAATAGCTTATAATAGCACTGTTCATTCTGTTACTCAAAGAAAGCCTTTTGAGCTCTGGCTTGGATATGTTCCAAATACTCCTGCCCAAATTCTCAATAACAAAATACCTAAATTGGATATACATCCTGGTGTAAAGTCTTTTCTTCAAATGCAACAACTATGCAGAAATCATGCTCAACAATGTATTGAAAAATCATTTGAATGTGAGAAGAAGAAATGGGAAAAATCCCATAAAGAATACACTTTTAAAAAGGGTGATGAAGTGTTGATTTCTACAGTCCACTTCAACTTAAAAGGTAATAACAAATTGAAAGATCCATTTGTTGGTCCATTTGTTGTCATAAGAATGATTGGAGATAATGCAGTTGAGGTTATTTTGTATTCTCCATATGACAGAAAACATCCAAGTTTTCCAATATCTCTTTTGAAACCTTACACATCCAATAGTGATTTATTTCCAAAAAGGAGGGGAAGACCAAAGAAAACCCCAAATGAAATCACTGATACAGCAGAAATTGAAAAAATTCTAAATGACAGAATAGTCACTGCTGAAAAAGGTACAGAATACTTATTGAGATTCAAGAATAAATCATCTGAATATGATTCTTGGATACCTGGGAAGGATATATCTAATCTCCCTACTCTACTAAAAAATTATAAAAAGAAAAAATCATAGCATTTTTTTTATTGTTTTTTTAGAGTGAGGGAGTGTCAGCCAGGCTACTAGACTTAACAGGTAAAATAATTAATTATTTTACTAAGTTGAAGCCACGCCCCTTCTTCTTACTAATAATAAATTATCTACTTAAGTATTACTTACAATTAACTAGTTAAGTACAATAAGTAGTATAATTAATTAATGTAAATAAAATGTCCCTTACAATTTTACTCCCTAACACCGTGCTCAATGGTATAAGTCAATGGGAATAGAATTTAAAAATAAAATTATAATAAAAAAACTTTAAATTAATTATATTACCTCAGTGAGAGATCTGGAATCCCGTAAAAGTAATATAATTAATTAATTATTGTGTAATTAATTGTGACAGTCCAAGGAACTCAAACTTTATTGCTAATAAATTTTATGTCCTTGTTGACGTACCATTTATTTAATTCTTATGTCATATATGTACTCCTTTCAGTCATTCTTTTACTCACATTCTTACAATACATGGTGTAAATTCCGTATATTTTATTCCCTCATGTTTTGCCTATAAAAGGCCTCTTACTTTGTGCTTTTCAGATCATTCTTTCTATCACTTACATTACTATTACATTTAAAACACTACATTTATTTCTATATTTTATAACTTTAGTATTTACAACATCGTAATTCTAATCTATAATTTATATTGATTTCTTAAATCTACCTCTTATATTTGAGTGAATTAATCAAATTGATTTTAGAAATACATACCTTTTTGTTGAGAGACTTTTAAACCTTTAAAAATCCCGTGAAAACCTCGAACCAAGCTTCTAGACCAAAAGTACCCCTTGACACAAACAGTATATATAAGTAAAATTATGATAATATACAAAATATGCCATTATAACACCTCATATACATGCATATATCCACCTTTTATAAGTCTTTTGTACTTAATATTAAGTTGGAATATGTTAAGGTAATCTTAAGAACCTTAAGTATAAGGTTACATAATTTTTAAGTACACTTAAAGCTCTTATTTTCACTGTTTTATACAAAAAACAAGAAATGCGCTTTATTTCACTTAAAAGTTGACTATATGCGCTATAAATTTGAGAATATCAAAAATGCGCTTTGACAGATCAATTTGTCTCATTTAGGACTATTGATTTGGCTATTTAAATGTATGAAAATAACACTTTTCAAATTTGGTGTTTTTTATGCCAGAAATGGCTTCTGTGCACTGGCCACATACTGCCTGCCTTTTTCCCATGTGAATAGCTTCATTTTTAGCAAATTTAGCTTTTTCACACTATAATTACCCCACATTCTACGCCCACTGTGGGGAAACACACTAAAATAGGCGACAGGCGCTTATTTAGCGTCCTAGCTTAATTAATAATGCATTGACCCTGTTTATATGCACTAATTTCATTAATAACCTCATTCTTGCTGTCTTATTTCATCACCACGCTTAAATTCACCTAATTTTAATCAAGGATTTACCTGTTCAAGCGCCTTCCAAGGACTGCATGTAGTTACCCCACATCTCACGCTCTTTTTTGAGTTTTTGGGTGGTTTCTCAGTCAATATTGGTTATTTTTGGATGGGAATTTCACGTAGTATAATGTCAGGATTAGCCCCTCCATTTCTACAGTTAATCCCTTTAGTATTAAGCTATTATTAACCTTAAAAAGTCTCCTTTAGTCTTTTATATCATTGTTTTATACGCATATACTCTCTTTTTGTCTTTTCTTTAACTTTGATGGATCTCCCTTATTATTAATAGGATTTTGGTGGTTGTTACTTGTCTAATTATGTCATGGGTCACTAGGGATGTTGATGGAGAGGTCTATTAGTTTTTTGAGGTGTCATTAACAGTGTATTGGATGGTAAATCAAGGGATTTATTGGGGAACTAAGTGTGTATAAAAGGAGGAGGTTTTTGGGTCTTGTTTTCTACATTCTTTATCACTTCAATTTAACCAATATAACCAAACAAATTACAATACAACTCAATTAGTACTTTTATAAGACTTTTGAATAGTATCTGAAATTATTAAATCTATTTATCTACCAACTAAAAAGATTGTAAGCCACATATAAGAATAGTGAGAATTACATTACTGAAACCTTTATTCTGAATTATACTTTACTATTTGTTTGATTTATACTACAGTATTCATATAGGACCATTAAAATCTTCTAGAAAAAGAATTTTCAAGCTAGTTCATGTCCATTTAGTTGATCTTAGCCTGACACCTTTTTTATATGTTATAGTTTTATTAAAATAATTTTTAGTTATCTTCTTAATCTTTAATGAATAAAAAAGAATAATTTCATAATATTAGAAAATCAACATCCAAATATTTTTAATAAAAAATTTCTCCTAAATGATTCATCATTTGTATTTGTTTCCAGAAACTTAAAGTATTTAATATAAATCATTTTGAGATAAGAATATACTTATGCTTACATTCAAATATATTTGATAAAAATTTTAAAAAATTATAAATTTTCTCACAGTTTTACTTAGCTTGAACCTTTTTATTAGCTTTTATCTCTTACAAGGCTTAAAACAAAAAATTGATTTGTTTTTCATAAGCTAATAAGATTAACTTAATTTTTCATTTCACAAATTTACAAGATTAATACAATCTGAAGATTGAAGTATAATTTATTCTGTAAACCACCTTATTAAATCCTTAAGGCCTTCAATTCATGGCCCAAAAATAATATTCTTCAAGTTGAATCTCAAAAGGATCCTAGAAAACTAATTTAAAAAACTTTTCACCACACCATATTTGGGGGGGACTTGCTAGAAAGTCCTCAGCTTGAAGTCAGATAAAACTCAGACTGAGCTTTGATTGAACTCTTAGTGAACTGTGCTTGAAAACCAACTCAAACTATTGTACAAACCTAGCTTAATCTTTTGTGGTATCATAATGAAAGTGAAATGAACTCATCTTAAATTTTGAATGAAAAGAGTTTCAGTAATCATTCCAAACACTGTACACCTTAAGCACATAATTTCAACTCATTATTTTATATTATAGTTCAAGATGGAGCTGAAAACTCATTTACAACTTTTAATTTTTCAAGTGATATTTTTACTCTTATTTATCACTTATTTAAAATAGATTGAAACATATTTAAAGTTATATTTAAATATTTAATATTGTTTGAAAAAAATTACCAGAATTTTCAAAACTACACATTTCAGAGAAATATTATAAATTAAATTTTTTTTATTCAATTTTTGATATTTTTCAGTCACATAACATTATTTTGAGTCAGGAAAAGTAAAATTGAATATTCACTTGCTGAGTGGTATTCTGTCAGCCTAGATATCCCTAGGACTGTGTATTTCTTATACTTAAAATAAGATAACCTCAAGTACATTAAGCTTATATCTTAAAAATAAGGTTAAAATAATAATATATATGGTTATATTACATATATATATAATTATTACTCTATTATATAAATTATAGTAGTTTAAATAGCTTATCCATAGCCTAATAATACTTATTAAGGTGTTAAGGGAGTCATATTATACTTATCTTAAGTGATATTAAGTAATTATTGACATACATAAGCTTATATGTATACATAAATCTCATATTCAGTGAAATATGCAGTATATTATGTATATTTAGGTATATAAGTGAGTTTTAGCCTCTTAATAGCCTATAAACTTTGTTTTTCTGCTTAATTTAGGTCATATGGACGTATCCAGTGGACAAGCATAAACATCTATTTCAGACGCATACACTCAGTCTGGACAACTTAATCTGCTTCCTTCGATGGATATTCACGGATTTATGGGTTGGGAGTTCATTTCTGGGTTAATATGGATGCTTGGGGATGTTATTGGGGGATTGGACATTTCATTTGTTTCCTTTATATGCTTTGGGTTTCATTATATTCTCTTTGGATGAGTTATTTTACCTGTTTCTTTATGGTATCCGCTTTTATCTGGATTTTCTATTTATGGTATGGGTCTGTGTTATCATTAATTGTGATGGAGGGTCCTTACTGGAGGTCTGGCTGTTGAATCTTCTTGAAGTGTAAACCATGGGGAGGTGATAAGCCCCCACAGTGCTGTAATTGCCGGGGATAGCAGTGACATCATCTGGATTGAAGGTCTGTGCACTCCAATGGATTTTGGTATAAGTAAGGGAGGAATTCGATGGTTATTGGACATCATTCACTTACTAAAATTCAAATAAACATTACAACACAATTATTAGCATTTAGAAATATATTATAAAGCCATTATAAATTGATATTATCTTTATATAAGCTATAACTATATTATATTCATCTATTTTCCACCACTAGCACACATTAAAATCCAAGTATTGTGAGTTTTATTTGAGTATAACTATTTTATTAGTCTTCCAATGAGGTTTAATCACTAAATAATTTATTAATAAGTAGTAGGACCATTAATAAATACTATTATATCATACTTAAATACTAGATACACTGACATATTCAGTATATAAATGTAAATTGATAATTCATATGTATAATGAAAATAATTTTGAATATTCATCCAAATAAAAATATGCATAAAAAAGTTATATTGAATATGCATTTTAAAGTTCATATTGAATATGCATATCCAAAATTAATATTAAGTATCTATATGCAATGAAATAATTAATATGCATACAAAAAATTAAATTGCATATAAATATTAAAATTTATATTGAATAAAATATTTAAAAAAAATTCAGTATGAATTGATTTAATTTTATTTAGGGGGTGTCAGTTCTGGAAAATTTTCACTTAAATTTGACCAAACCTGCACTTATTTAAGTGCAGATTTCCAAAACACACTAGCCCTAACACTGGTGGATTTCACTATGAAATAAGTCACTTATTTCACTCAAATCTGCAATTTCTCAACCAAAAGTGCTGATTTCACCATAACATCCCATTTCACTGATTTGTCAGCATCATCCCATTAATACACAGCAATCCACAGAATAACACTTCATAACTCAAAACATTGTACATCATTTACATTTTTATACCATATAAGAGTCATGCCTTCCTCACTCTCAAATTGTGATAAGCTAAATCAAGCAATGACTTTCATAGTTCATGATCTCCTCTTGTACTCTGATTGAAATTCTGATTCTGATCTTGAAGAAGATTATCTTTTTTTATAAAAAATATCCAGGAAACATTACCTTCTTCCAAGAAAGCCTCAAGTACATCATTAAAACACTTCTTAACCTATATGTACCAAGTTTTAGACAGTTTTTCAGGAATTTTCAGGAATGTTTCCTTAGAATGGTGATTCTTATTTGAATATTGACTTTGATTTTGAATTTTTGGTTATGGTCTCTTTTTTTCAAGTCTCTTTATTGTCCTTCATCATCTCAATATGAAATTGTATACTTTCTGAAATTCCATAATTTTTCAGTCATTATTTTTTTCTCTCATCAGTTATATCCATTTCCTCCTCTCCTCTTTCATCCCTCAAATAATTTTAAGTCAATTTTCTTCTCAACTCATCTCTCCAGGTAAGTCATTTTTTCATTTTTACTTATATATTTGCTAATTATTATTCTTTTTTGTATCTTAATTTTTTAAGTAAGTGTTTATTTTTTGATTTTTAAGGTAAAACTAACCTTTTTCCTTCTCTCCCTCTTTTCTTTCTTTTTTTAGCTCCATCATCCTGCTCTTCATCCCTTCTTGTCTTGGTCATTATTCCCCCTTTCTCCTATTTCAATATTTTTTGGTTCCATGTCATTGAAACACATACATTGCACATTCTTTAAGCATTTAAATTTCTCCATATTCAATTTCCCCCAAATTCCAACTTCACTCTCTCTCACTCTAACTTTCCTAACTTTCAATTATAGTAAGTTTCATCTCCTATTTTTCATTTCTATATAATATCTAATTCTTTCTTAGAAAATTTCTTTCTTAAATATATTTAGCACTAATATATGGATAAAAGTGGACTTATATAACTCATCATGTTGTCATTTTTATTATCACTTTTCAAGTTTTTGTAAAATTTTGAAAATCAGACTTGTAATTAGGGTTGGGTTTATTCAAATCTAACTTCCTTTTAACTGAAGATTTTCTTAAAGGATATCTTATATTTCTAACAAAAAGATTTGAATTTGGCTCAGTTGTTGCTTAGATATTTACCTTAAAAGTTGAGCCTTTTTTCCCAATTAGACCATTTTTCTTTCATTTTTTATATAAAAAACTGTGGGTACTTTTAATTTAATCAAATTTCTTTAATTGAAAATTCTCCTGAAGCCTATCTTTCATTTCCCATAAACAGGTTTGAATCAGGTTCAGTGTTTTCTGAGACTTTGAACTTTGAAGTTGAGCTTTTTTTTCCAAATTTTAATTATCATATCTCACACTTTTATATTGCATAATTAGAGAATAAGGATTCTGAAACTCCTATCTGATGATTATCTAGGCTTTTATCTCCCTCTTTTTGGAATTCCCATCATTGATTTCTAAGATTTTGTGCAATTTTGAAAAGCAGAGTCAGAATTAGGGTTATTTTTATTTGAATCGACTGTTCTTTTAGCTGAAGATACTTCTGAAGCCTATCTTTAATTTCTAGAAAACCAATTAGAATTTGGTTCGGTGGTTTTAGAGATGTTGACCTTTAAATTTGAGCCTTTTTTCCCCAATTTCACATTAATTTATTTCATAATGCATAACATAATGTTTACATCATGCATTTATCTTTCCAGATTCCTCAAAATACCTTTCTCTTTACTAATTATTCTGCCCTTACATCAAGGTGTGGTTTTTTCTTTTTCTTGCCATTTTCATATGTCTAACCCTTCCCTCATTTTTGCCTCTCTTATCAGTTCAGTCAAAATTTAGTCCAACAAATCAATAAAGTAAAGAAAGAAGGTAAAATTAATAAATTTACAAACCTTTAGGTAGATAAATTTTTTTGGGGTATTTGTAAAGTCATTGAATATTTTTTATTCTTTCATAAATTTTTAATAAATAAATCTGATATTTCAATTTACTAAACTGAAGTAATGAGCTAATGACCTTGTGTTATACAAAAGGTAATAATGATAAAATTAAATTGTTTCATGGGTTTTATCTTGCCTATACCTGTGGAAAGTCTCAAACTTAGTTTCTAGACTTGGTCCCAATTTTGGCTTGAGGAATTTTTATTACTTTAAACCTAGTGAATTTAACTTATCTTATTTATATAATTATTAATTTATGGAATTATTCTAAATTTTGGTGATTTTTACCCCTTACTTCAATAAAATGCAGGGGAGGGTATTTCCAAATTTCCAAATCTGACATGGAAAATTGATGATTTAGAAAAATTTGGTGATAACCACCCCTTGCTTCAATAAAATGCAGGGGAGGGTATTGCCAAATTTTTCAAACAGATATAGAATTTTGTTAACTTAGCTTTATTTAGAAATTCAAATTGGTGGTGAGGTGGTTAAATTATTTTGGTGATGAGGTTTTCTGCACAGATGTCAGTATTATTTTACCATCTGAAATTCTAAAAGTGTGATATTTCAGAGTCCAGTAAGGAAAATTGGTGTTATCAGAATCTCATGATATAACTATTTTTGATAAGATTAAAAGTAACTATTAAATTGGAAACCAAAAAGAATATCCATTTCCTCATAGAGAAGATACATGACATTGAGCTTTTTGGAAACAGTAGAAATTCCATTCTCCACATTATAATCATCAATAAAAAACCAATAGAAGTGGAATTGAAACGAGCCTTTTTATATTTTGATTTATCTTATTTGAACCTCTCATTCATTTACTTAGGATTGATGTTTATTCTCCTTTTTGTTTTCTTTTTAACTTCATTTGCCATCAACAAAAAGCAATTGACCTATGATGAAGGTGGACTTCTGATTTGGGGAGGTTGAAAACATAAAAAAAAGAAGGAAAAAAACATTCCTGGTTAAAATTTCAAAATAAAATGTTTCAAATCTCAGTGAGGGGTGCGTGCTGGGGGTTGTTGAGAAGATTGAGGTCTGAGTGTCACATGTGACAGGGATGGGATGAAAAAGGAAGTGATTATGTGGCCAACATGTGGTTGTGAAAAAAAATTGGGAAAAAAGTGCCAATTTGAGGTCATAACTGACACACATTTTTGAAATAAGTGACTTTTTTGTAAAATTTAAGTGCTGATTTGGTTTTAAATCCACACTTAAGTTAAGTGTGGATTTTCCAGAACATACACCCCCTAATATAAATGAATAAAATATAAAGACAAGATGATAGATCATAGGATGATCAAAGCTACTTCCAATTCACCCCTTTGATAACCATTAAAAATACAAAATTTAAAATATTTAAGTACTCAAATTTATCAATGTATCACTGTAAAAGATATAAAATATAACCATAATTTAATAAAACCCAAAGCTTTCAAGTTAAAAAACCATGAAAAGAACTTAAAATGAAATTAGTTTTAATAAACTTCAAATATTAAATTAAAAAATAAAAAAATCATACTTATATCTATCAAACCAAGATAAAATCTAGGTTTAATAAAGAAATTATAAATTTTAAAATTGTTTAAAATCCCAAAAAATAACAAATCTCCTCTCTTTTTCTCCTTGGATTCCCCCCGGCTAACTTTAATCAAGGTCTAGGACTCAGACCTACAACTTTGCCATGTTATTTAACCATTTAAATCATACTTAATCTAATTTCCAAAAATAAAATGTGATACTTAACATTAACTTAATGAAATCAAAAAATTATTGTAACATCATGATAATTTTAACAAAATTAATTAGTTAATGTTTTTTTTTCATAGAAATCCATTGGAATGATTCAAAAAGGAATATCATTCCTTTGTTTCTAATCATCTCATCAACTTTTATACTTTCTTCATCTGATATTTACTTAGTTATATATTTTTTGTAATCTAAATTATATCAATTTAAAATATTTAAATTTATTGAAAATAAATTGAATTTTAAGTCAACTGGTGGATATTTAAGGGCCAATACTTATATCACAATATGATACAGTATACACCTGCATGACACAGTTATTGTTTTTATTCATTTCATTTTGTTTATGTAGTTTTTTGAAGTGCATTTTAACTTGGTATTTTTTCTTTAATCATTTTATCATCATAATTGGTCCTTTTTTTGTTTATTTTTCTTTTATTTGGGGATGTCAGCCAGTGTCAGGACAATGTCAAGTACAGAGATCTGAATAGCTTGATTAGTCAGTTTTATAGAAGATTTAAATGGTCCTATATGAATACTTTCAACCTGGATATTCCCACAACTGAGTAAAAATTACTTATAGTTTATGTTAAAAACAAGGACTGTACTTGGGAACAATAAATAAAGGTACACAACTTGAATACATAAGTAAAAATTATGATAAAATACAATATATGCCATTATAACACCTTATATACATGCATATATCTAACTTTTAGAAGTCTTATATACTTAATATTAAGTTTTAATAATCTAGGGTAATCTTAAGATCCTTAAATATAAGGCTAAATGATTTTTAAGTAGACTTAAAGCTATTGTTTTCATTGTTTTATGTGAAAAACAAGAAATTCACTTTAAATCACTTAAAAGTTGACTATATGCACTATAAATTTAATAATATTAAAAATGCGCTTTGGCAGATCAATTTGTCTTAATTAGGACTATCTATTTGGCTACTCAAATGCATAAAAATAACACTTTTCAAATGTGGTGTTT
The DNA here is from genome assembly GCA_030280995.1 of Hemileia vastatrix. Taxonomy (NCBI): domain Eukaryota; kingdom Fungi; phylum Basidiomycota; class Pucciniomycetes; order Pucciniales; family Zaghouaniaceae; genus Hemileia; species Hemileia vastatrix. Next base: position 593,875 of record JASXTE010000009.1, on the reverse strand, counting down.
TTTATGCCAGAAATGGCTTCTGTGTACTGGCCACATACTCCCTGTATTTTTCCCATGTCAATAGCTTCATTTTTAGGAAATTTAGCTTTTTCACACTATAATTACCCCACATTCTATGCCCACTGTGGGGAAACACCCTAAAATAGGCAACATGTGCTTATTTAGTGTCCTAATTTAATTGTAGGTGCATTGACCTTATTATATGAACTAATTTCATTAATAAACTCAAGCTTGATGCCTTTGAGTCACTACCATGCTTATATTTTTCTAACTTAGTCAAGGATTAACTGGTGCAAGCACCTTCCAAAGACTGGATGTAGTTACCCCACATTTCACATCCTTTTTGGGTTTTTAAGTTGTTTCTCAGTCAATATTGGTTATTTTTGAATGGGAATTTCACATAGTTTATTGTAATAATTAGCCCCATCATTTCTACTTTTAATCCCCCTTAATATTGAGTAGTATTTAGTCTTATTATTTCCAATTTCAGTCTTTTATTTTAAGGTATTACACGCATACACACTCTTTTTTGCTTATTCTTTAATTTTGATGGATTATCACTATTACTACAGGATTTTGGCAGGTGATATAATTCTAATTATTTTACTGGTCACTCTTTATGTTGTTGGACAGGTGTATATGCTGGAATGAGGTTTCATTAGCCATGGATAGAGCTGGTAAATCAAGGGGTTCATTTGGGGAAGTATTGGGTATAAAAGGAGGGGGATTTTGGTCTTGTTTTCTACATTCTTTATCATTACAATCAAATATATAACCAATACAATTATTATTAATATCAATAGTACTTATAAAGTCTTTGAATATTATATGAATTATTACATATATTTTTCTACTAACTATAAGATTGTAAGCCATATATAAGTAGTGAGATTTAAATTACTGAGACCCTTATATTGAGTTATATTTTGATACATACTGGATTTGTACTACATTATTCATATAAGACCATTTAAATCTTCTAGACAACTGAATATTCAAGCTATTTCATGTCACTGTACTTGATCTCAGCCTGGAAAATACTGTAGTACAAATCCAATAAGTATTAAAATATAACTCAATATAAGGGTCTCAGTAATTTTAATCTCACCAATTATAAATGGGTTACAATCTTATAGTTGGTAGAAAAATAGATGTAATAATTCAGATACTATTCAAAGACTTTAGAGAAACTATTTATATGTATTTTAATTTTTTTGGTTATATAGTTTGATTGGAATGAAAAAAAATGTAGAAAACAAGACCAAAACCCCTTCCTTTTATACCCAATAATTCTCCAATGTATCCCTTTAATTTACCAGTACTATATGTGGATAATTAAACCTCATTCTAGCTAATACACCTTCCCATAAACATAAAGAATTACAAATAACATAATTAGAATGATATCACCTGCCAAAATCCTGAAGTAATAGGGATAATCCATAAAAATAAAAGAATAAGAAAAAAAGAGAGTACATGCATGTAATATCTTAAAATGTAACACAAAAAAAATAAAGAATAACACAAAATATTACACTATATTAAGGGAGATTTACAGTAGAAATTATATGGCTAATTATTCTAAATTACTACATGAAATCCCCATCCAAATATGACCAATATTGGCTGAGAAACCACTGAGAAACCCAAAAAAGGATGTGGGATGTGGGGTAACTACATCCAGTCTTTGGAAGGTGCTTGCACCAGTTAATCCTTGACTAAGTTAGAAAAATATAAGCATTGTAGTGACACAAAGGCACCAAGCTTGAGGTTATTAATGAAATTAGTGCATATAATAAGGTCAATGCACCTACAATTAAATTAGGACACTAAATAAGCACATGTTGCCTATTTTAGGGTTTTTCCCCACAGTGGGCATAGAATGTGGGGTAATTATAGTGTGAAAAGGCTAACTTTCCTAAAAATGAAGCTATTGACGTGGGAAAAATACAGGGAGTATGTGGCCAGTACACAGAAGCCATTTCTGGCATAAAAAACATCAAATTTGAAAAGTGTTATTTTTATGCATTTGAGTAGCCAAATCAATAGTCCTAATTAAGAAAAATTGATCTGCCAAAGCGCATTTTTGATATTATTAAATTTATAGTGCATATAGTCAACTTTTAAGTGATTTAAAGTGAATTTCTTGTTTTTCACATAAAACAATGAAAACAATAGCTTTAGGTCTACTTAAAAGTTATGTGGCCTTATATTTAAGGTTATTAATGTTACCATAGCTTATTACAACTTAATATTAAGTACATAAGACTAATAAAAGGTGGATATATGTGTGTATATAATGTGTTATAATGGCATATATTGTATTTTATCATAAATTTCACTTATGTATACAACTTGTGTACCTTTATTTTTTGTTCCCATGTATACTAAATGTGTTTAAAATAATTTATAAGTACTTTTCACTCAGTCCTGGAAATATCCAAGCTGAAAGCCAGGATGTCCAGAATGTGGGGTAATGGGAAAGTAGTTATTGGAATATCAGCAATTAGGTTTAACAGAAATCAAGGGTTAAGAAATAAAGTTGATAATTTGACCATAAATTATTATTTAATTACATCTATTTCTAATATGAATGGCTTTTTTACTACAGTTTTAAAATTTGTAAACCAAAGAGAAAGAGTTAAGTTGTATAAAATGAAAATCTAATTGTTAAAAGCTTAAATGATGAAAATATTAATAGGATAAAGGGGTTTTTCTTGGTCCTTATATAGCCAAGGGACCCTCTGAAGTGTCAATCAAAATTTAATATAGCTTCAATCAAAGTTATATTTAAAATGACTTACAAAAAGTGACTAAAAGACCCTTCATTTCCCTAAAATCCAGTAAGGGTATACTTGATAAGAATAGACACCAGGTAAATACGGACTTAAGGACACAGGGAAAAGAATGGAGAAGAGAAAGAATACCTGATAAGAATAGACACCAGGTAAATACAGACTTAACGACACTGGGACAAGAATGGACAAGAGACTTAGGGACAAGAGGAATAATAGAGTGAAGAAAGTTAATATTAATTAAAAGTAGATAAATAGAAAAGAAGATGGATAGGGAAACAAGTGAGTGTTTCTTCATCCATATATGCTCTAAGGGATATCATCAAGTTAGGTTAAATCATGTAAGTATTTATATAAATATATAGATTAATGTAGCGTTTAGGAATATAAATCTATAAGTAACATCTACGGAGTAATATATTCTTAAAACCCTCCCGTGCTCAAGACAGCAATGGCAAGAGATTCAGAAGGGATAAAAATTCAAGATGCTTAGGTCTGGGCAAAGACTTTGTTAGAACATCGGCAATCATTTGTGTTGAGGGAGTATAGTTGACGGAGAATTCACCATTATTAACTTGTTCGCATAGCCAACAGACTCTTGTATTGATATGATGATTACGGTGTTAGTAGAGTGGATTAAGGGCCAAGTTGATTCCACCTTGATTATCGCCCATGAGAATTGACTCTGTAAGAGGGATTGAGAAGTCATTGAATAACTCTTTTGTCCAGAGCAAGTCCTGTCCACATTCTGTCATGGCATAGTACTCAGTTTCAGATGTTGAAAGAGCTACCAATTGTTGTTTACAGGAATGCCAACTGATTAATCCGAGGTGGAACACTTAAGTCCTTGAGGTTTACTTGGAATCTTCAGACTTATTATAGTTGGCGTCAGCAAACCCAATTAGAGACCCAAGTTCAGAATTAGATACCTTCCCCAAAGTTAGATTCAAGTTTTTGGTTAGCTTGAGATACCAAAGCACGTGAAAGAAGGCTTGAATCTGCTGATCTGAGGGTTGATTCAAGTATTGAGCAAGGGTGGAAGCAGCATATGCAAGGTCAGGGCAAGTACAGAGAACTAGGTAATTAAGTAGGCCTATTGCTTGTCTGTAGTTGAACAAATTAGTTAATTCGTTGGATGTGCATGTGGTAAAATGTGAGTTCAGTACAAGAGGAGTGGTGACAGTTTGACAGTCTTGAAAGTTGAATTCAGTGAGTAATTTAGAGATATATAGTTCTTGAGAAAGACTAATAGTATTGTTGACACAATCTCTGACCACCTTCATACCAAGAATCCAGTTCAGTTCTCCTTGATTATCCATGTCAAATACTTGAGAAATCTTTTCTTTAAAATTTTCAATGGAAGGTCCAGCAATGATTAAGTCATTGACGTGAATGAATACATAGCAAGGATGAGTGTCGTCTTGATTGATGAAAAGGCAGGGGTCAGCTTTACTTGACTTAAAACCAATATCAGTGAAGAAGCCCAAAAGTTTACGATACCAACATCCAGGGCTTTGCTTCAAGCCATATAGAGATTTCTTGAGATGTAGACAGTATTCAGGATTTTGAGGTGAGTAGCCGCTGGGTAATCTGAGATATAAATCTTCATCTGGTTCCCTGTTTAGGAAGGCGGATTTTACGTCCATTTGATGGATTTCCCAGTCCTTGTAGGCAGCAAGGCCCAGTAAGAAGCACAAGGTATTCAATCTCCCCGTAGGGGCATAAGTTTCATTATATTCTATACCTTCAATCTGAGAAAAACCTTGAACGCATAGCCTAGCCTTGTTGTATTTAACAATATTACCCTCTGAATTGGTTTTTTTCTTGAAGGTCCAAGTAGTACCCAAAAGGTGATTATTAGGTGGTAGAGGGGACTCTTCCCAAACATTGTGCTATTCAATACTAGATAACTCACTTTCAATAGCTTTAAGCAACTCATCACTTTCAGGTGAGTTGATGGCTTCATAGAAATTTTTAGGAGTGTCAAAGGGAGTGACGATCATATCTATGTGATTTGGACGCCTTTTTGAAGATAGTATATTAGACGGGTCAATTGAAGAGATAATTTCTTTTGAGGGTCAAATATCTTTTTCAACGTAAGCATAATGTGTTGGCACCCTTGGAGGATCGCAAGATATTTTGGGAAAGGGAGTGGATTCTTTGGTGGGTACTTCTGGAGGGAATTCCATAAGTGAGTCATTTGGGGGTGCACTTATAGTTGAAGGGTTTTCAATAGGAAAAGAATTGGGGAGCAATGCATAGCTGATATCTGGGAAGATGAGTGTTTCCCCAGTTTGACCTTTAGAGATTTGGCGTGCTAAATTAAATGAGTTCATAAATTTAACATTATGGGTAATTAATATAGAGTCAGTGTCAGGTGTATAAATTCTGTAGTTAATGTGTCCCTCACAGTAGCCGAGGAAAATCCCTTCCTCTCCACTGGGTCCAAATTTCCCACTCTGTTTATGTTTTTGTTTATAGAAGATGACATCAGATCCAAAGGGGTAAAGTTTTTGAGGAACTTTAACTTTATCGTTATGCCGAATCTCCCAGGGGGATTTACCGTCAGGAAGAGATTAACTAGGTAAAATGTTGAGAAGAAAGGTGGCAGTATTAACAGCCTCTGCCCACCAAATTGAATCCAAACCTGATTTGATTAGTAAGCATTTTGCTTTTTCAACTATGGATCGATTACCCCTCTCAGCGATCGGATTCTGTTGTGGAGAATAGGGAGCGGTTCTAAGATTAAGTATACCTTTGTTTTTAAGTAAGTTCTTCATAGAGTTATTAATAAACTCTCCCCCGTTATCAGAAACTAAACACTTGATAGAGTGTGAAAGTTGATTTTCAACGAGTAATTGATGTTCTTGAAAAATCTAGTAAGTTTCATATTTTAAATTCAGAAAATAAGTATGTCGATAGCAAGATTTACCCTCAACTACTTGAAAGAAATAGGTTTTCCCGCCTTTTGATTTTGGGGAGATAGGACCACACAAGTCCATGTGGATAACATCCAATGGATTTTCAGGAATGGGGAAAGTACCAGAGTTAGGAAGAACATGCGACTTAGCTAATGCACATGTTTTACAACTGAAATCAGTGAAATACAAACCTGGAATTAATTTTTTCATGATTTGGTTACTTGGATGCCCATATTTGTGATGAAGTAATTGAAGATTTTTCTTGTCTTTGGCAGTGACATTATAAATTGAATGGGTGAATAAGGGAAAAGTAATGATACGTCCACTTATAGAACATTCAACATGAGTGATATCTTTGTTCTTAATTTTGAAGGTGCTGTCCTCTCTGAAAAGACTCCAGTCGTCGAGGAGTATGTCGATAGCTGCGATTAGATTGGCTTTGACTGTGGGTACATAAAGTGCATGCTCAATTTTGAAAGTATGGCTGGATGATGAAGTGAATGTTACTTTGCCTTGTCCAAGGGCTAGTAACTTGTCTCCATTTGCCATAGATAGACTTAATTTTGAGGTTTCATAGAAAAATATTGAAGAGAATTGAAGATGGAATAGGAAGCGCCACTGTCCAAAATGGCGTGATTGAGGGGAATATTAGAAAATACTGAAAGAGCCTTAGCATTATTTGTGTCCTTGTTTTCTCTTTCTTTCTTGCGTTTTAAGAACTCATCTCGTTTTTCAGGATGAAGTTGAAAACAGTTGGCCTCGGATTGGGGAGCCAGAGGAATGTGTTTGCCTTTTGAGCAAAAGGTTTTAGTTCTAGTGTCCATGGCTAGAACTGTCCCAGTAGTAGTGCTGGATTAGTTAAGCACTTTTTGCCTGATGACTTCGGCTTCAATGTCCACAAAAATACTCTCTATAGTTGCCATTTGATTAGTTATGTCATACTTGCTGAGTATGATTGTCGAGAAAGTTTGATAGGATTCGGGTAGTAGATTGAGCACATAGTTTCCCATGATGTATGATAGAATGTTTTCTTTGAATAAGTTGGGGGCTATGTCTCGAAGTAGTTTCATAGTGCTTTGGAAGTCGTCCATTTCTTCAAGTATATTTCTTTCAGAGAATTTTATTTTGAATAATTTATTAACTATATATGAGCAGTTTTGACTTGATTTTGAAGCATAATGATTTTTGATACATGTCCATAGTGCTGCCGGTTCAACAGAGTCATTGTCGAAAATAAATTTATGTTGATTTGCTCAATCCATAAACATCTTAATGATGGTGTTAGTTTGTCGTTGTCAGATTTTAAATATGGAAAGAAGATTAGGGTCAACTGGAACCGGGCGATCCTCGTCAAGGAACTGATCCAGATTTCGAACAGTAAGTGCATATTTTAAGTCAGTCTTCCAGGAACTATAGTTTTTATCGTTTAATTTTTCAATGCCTTTAATTTCAGAGAAGTTGGAGGAATCTTGAAGATAGGTAAAGTTAGGGGTGGAGGAAGTGGATTGTTCAGGCATTGCGGTATATGTGGAAGATGAATCGGAATCTGGATTTCCTTCTAGAGAGGTTGGTGTATCAGGTACGTCCAGCTTTGCTTATTAATGCAGGGGCACTGGGCCCATAACCCTGATAAGAATAGACATCAGGTAAATACGGACTTAAGGACACACTGGGACAAGAATGGACAAGAGGAATAATAGAGTGAAGAAAGTTAATATTAATTAAAAGTAGATAAATAGAAAAGAAGATGGATGGGGAAACAAGTGAGTGTTTCCTCATCCATATATGCTCTAAGGGATATCATCAAGTTAGGTTAAATCATGTAAGTATGTATATAAATATATAGATTAATGTAGCATTTAGGAATATAAATCTATAAGTAACATCTACGTAGTAATATAATCTTAACAATACTTATTTATTTGTAAAATAGAAATAAAATCCTTTTTAAATCCCAATCAAGTGAAACTCTTAATTTAATGTGATTTCAACATTAAAAAGGGAGAAAAAATAAAATTTTATGTTTTGATTGGTTTACTTTAATTTATTAACTTAATAAGGGCAAAAAAGCTCACCAAAATTTACAGGCTCAATTACCTTTTTATTGCTATATATGTATGTAATTTTCATAACTAGTTTTATAAGGTTGACATTATGTATTTTAAATTTTAAATTATTTATCATGTACAGATTCTTTTTATGCCGTTCCAAAAAACTTATTTATTTACAGCTATTTGGGAAAAGCTTGCTCTTTTTTTGCCCCTCATCTCCCGCCGGAAGCGGCTTAAACTCATGTCTTTGGCGGGGAGTGGAAGGCAAAAAGACAGCAAGCTTTTCCCAAATAGCTGTAAGTATTATCTCCTGGGCTTGTAACTTTACCTGGATGACAGGGGGTCTCAAAAATTAGCGTATACACCATTCAAAAACATCATTAACTTGGTACCAAATAAGTCAATTTTATTCAAAGTACACACACCTTCCCTGAGTAGGTTCACTTCAAATTGTAATGAGTTACTTAGTACCAATTTTGTGACATGTATGAATGGTGTATATTCTAATTTTTAAGACCCCCTAATGAAAGAGTGAGAACCCATAATCCAGTTACAAAATTTTTCAAGTTATAGAAAAATATGTTTACTCATAGTGAATTGGACATTGAAGAAACAGTGTTTTTTATAAGTGTGAGAAAATAATTGCTGCTTGTCTTTAGAGGTTGTCTTAATTATAAGAAGGTGCATTGACGACCTACCTTGTCGAGTAGTTTGGAAGTGTTTGATGAAGCTAATTCCAGGTAAAACTCATTACAATTAATCAAACAGTGCAAGACCAATCGGCAAGAAAAGAAGGCCACTGGTTTATATTCAATTGACGACTAGCCTTGTTTACCGTTAAATGTAATATCTGTCGAAATTTGAAAATCTACCAAAATTAAGAAATGATGTAATTAACTGGTGTCATCAAATGAAATAAAAGGAAAGTGTCTGAATGTAAAAATCTTCAAAAGAAAAAAAAAAAGAAAAAGGCAGATCTCACATAGTGTAGCTGCCCATATTGAAGCCCTCTGATATATATCTTGGTATTATTTTAACACCAGAAAAACAATACGGGAACCTGAACGCAGGTGCCAATTCCTGTCTTTGATTTATCTCTGTTTTAATCGAATAGGATTTTGTTTTGAATCACACAAATGAAATTAGGAATTGGGTCCCAGGTGTTTTTTTTTTTTTTTTTTTTTTTTTTTTTTTTTTTGTGTGTGTGTGTTGTAAAGGTAGAAGTTTTCAAGTTTTAAAGTATCTTATTTTATCATCCCATTTTAATTGAAAAGATGAAAAAACTTGTGTTTCGGTGGTATACTTCATCCTCAATATGTTATCATCAAGTTACACCCAAACATACCACTTCATCTCATAATTATCCAAAAATTGAAATAATTTTATTTCAGTTCATGTTTGAGATCCCTACCACACAATTTGCTATCAATTTTACAACTAATTCTCTACGGCTTAGGCGTTAATTTTGGTGCTAACCTTAATCTCACTTGAATTTCAAATTCAATTGAGCTAATCCAGCTGATTTGCAGTTTTCAATAAATATTTTCGTTTGTAAAGATTTATTCAAGGTGCATATATTAGTAAATGATATCAAGTCACTTTATAGAAAACCTAGTAAAGGATACGAAAATTTCAATTCAAATAACAGTTACATGTTGGGTTGTACAAAAGACTGATCGATATGATACATTGGCTCACACACTCTTACTATATACATCTACAATTAAATCTTTTTTAAATCAAATAGATATTTGAACTTCATCAGAAAAATTAAAATTAAAATTAAATTGAAAACATGCTTACTAGGTAAAGTTTGGTATGGAACATGGAAGTAAAAGGACCAGCGCTTAAAACTTTTTTTGTTTGGTTTTTTTTTTTGGAAAAATCTAATAAATATGACCAATCGTCCCTCCAATAAAACGATTTCTAGGAAAAAGGAAAGAAGGAGGAAGAATGCGGACAGAAAAGCCAAGAAAGGATACACAGATAATGATGGCTGGTTAATGTTTTTCGAGTACGGTGAATGGGCATTTGCTGGTGATTAAGCTTAGTTAAATGATTGCGGGAAGTGCTTCATCCACTAAGCTGCTAGTCTTCTTCGATAAGACATTCTGTGCTAATTGTTTCATCATTGCCTTTTCCTGCAATTGATGCTGCCTGAGGATGTCATCCAATCGTAAAAGATCGACGGGTTTTTTTGCTGGTAACGGATTCAGAAGTTCAGTATTTTCAAACTGATATTCTGTTTCCTCCATGGAATTAACATTCGGGGTTTGATGATTATCTGAAGAATCAGGTTTGAATGACTTTGATATCTGTCTTTGGCTTTCTGAGATGCTACACTGGGTAAAATGAGCTTTAAATTCTAAATCTTGAGAAGGTTGATGGGTAATCGATCGTTCATCATTAACAAGAGAGTTAGAGACAGACTTAAAAGAAGCATAAGAAGTAGACTTCTTTGTTTCATGTGAAATGAGTCCTAAGTGCTTGCTAAGTTTTGAAAAGTTTTTTTTTGATAATATCTTTTGTAAATTTTTTATTTTTAGGGTAGAAGGCTCACTAAGTTTGGAACCTAGGATTGCGTTTTTGACTTGTGGTTTGGTGCTACTGGAAGAATGAACAGCACCCCACTCAACGGATCTAAAGTCAATTGATTGACTTGCTGGTGTCGCAGTTGTTGAATGAGACCATGAGATACCAGATACCTGATCACCAGTACGCTCGCAAGAAGACATTGCAGAGTTAGTCATCGCTGTAGATGGACGCGAAGGGCGGCTAAATTGATCTGAGAAAGAGGTGGAGCCAGGAGAAGCCTGAGACAATGAATTTGAGTTTTTTAAGTGATGGGGGAATGAGGTAGAAATAGAGGAGGCTGAATGAGAGACTTGGTGATAATGCTCCTCTGAATCAGGAGACGAATAAGCAACAGAATGAATAGTAGGAGATACAGTGCGTAAAGCGGAGGAAAGGGGAGCAACGGGCTGAGATTGAAATCCTTTTGCCATGATATCTGCTAACGATGGATAAGGAGTGCTAGGGGCAGAATAAGAGCTTGGAACAGTAGGCGCCAAAGCAAATCCAGACATATCTGATATAATTGATTCGGAGTCAAGGACTTCAAATAGATTATCTGCTTCAACATGATTGACACTGATGTCAGAGGTTGAGGAATTGGGAGGTAAAGATTCGGAAATAAAAGAAACATTATGATGTCTGCTTATGAGACTATCATTTTGAGGTAAAAAAGTGGAGCATGTGGGCGTTATAAGATCATGAAACGAGTGGTCATGACACGGTAAAGGAGAAGTGGTTAAAGTAGAAGAGGACAAAGAGGCTGTATTTGAGGAAGATATAGAGCGAGGATTCAGGGTTCTGCAGGTTGCAACACTAGTGGGTTTAGATGTATATTGAGAAGAAAAGCTGATATGAGAAATTTTGAATTGATTATTGATGACAGAAGGTGGGGGTAAGTCTTCATCTTCCCATTGAATAAGTGTAGGGACTTCAAGGTCATCTATCTGCCCTGAATCAATAGCTCTTTGAAGAACATCCAAGTCAAAATGATAGTCTGGATTTGAAGCAAATGTTGAAGAATTGGAGATTGAATGAGTGGATGGAGTAGTCGTGATTGTTGTAGACCGACGCATTGATTTGAGAGAAGGTAAATGCGAAGAAGTTTTGGATGGCATTTTATGTAAGATAGGAGAATTAACGGACTGGGGGATTAGGTCTATAAGAACTGACAAAGGAGAAATGAAAAAAAGATGAAAAATTAAAATGATTTAGTGATATAGAATCAAAGAAAAACGTTTAGAAGGAATAATGATTTCCGCGTTGAATTAAAGTAAATAATAATAAATAAAAAGGTGGAGAAAAGTAATTAAAGTAATTGTAAACAAGAATTAAGATAATTAATTAAATGAGGGGTGCACAAATAAAGAAAAATCAGTTGGCTACACTAAAAAAATAACAAAAATAAAATCAATTTTAACTGACAATTATTATTAGCTGAATGGTCGGGTCCCTCATCAGCATCAGTCCATATATCAGAGTGGGAAGACGCCCCAGTAAAGAAGGATGGTGCTGGGCTAGACGGTGGCAAAACCTGATTCCGGGAGTGAAGCTCCAAGTGAGGCTGACCATTAGAGATATCTTCGGCTGTTGTTAAGAGAATGCGACTACCAAAGATTTTGTTGTCATTGTTGGTCTGGTCAGCCTGGAGCAGTTCATGAAAATGTACTGGTTGCGGTAACAGTTGTTGTCCTTGAGCTTTTTGTGATTGGTTTAAACTCCAATCCTTTCTCATCAACGGAGGACCGTCAACTGCAGCTTCTGAAATCCCAGGCAGAACTTGGTCAGGGTGATGATCAACATCTTTCCTCAAACCGCCTAGGCCAAGGGGAACATTTGACTGTCTAATTGAGTGCGAGATATTTGGTTGGTGTGAAATCTTCGCCGCTACAAGTCGTGTTCCTCGACCTGTTAGATGCAATTGTTGTGTATTTCAATCCAACTAGATAAAACTCTCTCATAGAACAAATATTGAACTTCGATAATCGTTCAAAACGGAAAACTTTACCTCTTCTTTTTCGGCGCACTCTTTTCATCCCACTCAATCTCTTCCCCTCACTACAATCACTTTCGCCATCTCCAAGATTTCCTAATTCTACATCTGTGCAGACGTCTACTTGTATTTCTTTTTCTATGTCTTCATTTTCATCTTTTTTTTCTCTGCTGGCCCTTTCTTCGTTTTTTACCACTTGATCTAGCTTCATTCTTGTAGACATGCCTTTGAATAAGTATCTTCCGAATTCTTGATCTATTTTTCTTCAGGCACTCGTACTTGCTTTGACTTTTTTTTTGTCCTGCGTTTTTGACCAGGCAAAGACGGCGTAAGCTGTTTCAATATTTATCTATCTGTCTATATATATCACAGCTACATCGGCTTATTCGTAACTGAACGTTAATTAAACTGATTCAGTTTTTTCATACGGTTTATTCTTCTCCCTATGCCATTCCCACCATACATAATATACCTTTTCCTTGATTTTTTCTCCCTATTATTATTTTCGCATTCTAACCATTTCGCTCGTGCATCCTTCTTTGTATTTTTGCTGAAAACATTTATTGAATAGTTTCCGCTCCTGGTTATTAATTCAGATAGTTATTGTTTATGAGATGATCCTTACCTTTTTCCGGCTAATATTTCCCTTTGGCATGCCTGAATAGGGACATTTTATTTTTTATCCTTTATATTTTTCTCATTCTTCAGGGTCAATTTGGCCTCTTGACTATTTCTTTTTGTGTTTTTTTCCACAATTTTTGCCTTTCTGGGTCGTAGCTTTATTTACTTGAGCAATTTTCATACGTTTGAACAAGTGCTGTTCAGCCCTTCTTTTTAATCATCTATCCCAAATACTTGTTTAGGAAAAGCTTGAAAAATCTCTAATTTAAGAAGCCACCCAAAGTGCCCAGCGCGATAAACTTTTTATTTCTTGTTTTGTTTCCGTCTATCCTTTCACCACTTAGTAAATTTTTATACAACTTACCCACTCTTTTTCAAAATCTGAAGAGGGATTGAGCGCAATGAACTCCTATTATTTATTTAACCAATTACTTATGATGACAAGCATTATAAAAAACATACTAACTTTTCTCGGTTTAGTATTATATATCTGATCCAAGGTTGTGTGTGGGAAGACTATGTTAAAAGATTCACCAGAAGGGAAAGTGGTATTTGTTTATTTCTTAGGATCACTCGCCCATAGGACATAAAACTACGACCTTGGAGAAATGGTAGATCACTCTAATTACATGAGTAAGAGAAATCATAGGCGGTAATTTAAAGGAAATTGGTATGTGCAAGGCCAGAATATCATCATGAGTACATGCTGAAAATAAATGGCAAGCCTTATTGCATACTCCGGTCAGATATTATTCTCAAGTTGTAGCTCTTGATTTAGGCTCACCGTCTCACGAATAAATGCATTATTACACTAAGAATGATTCATTCAATAGGGGGTATCAATGTTCAGGGATCCACAATTAGGGATCAGGAATTTTTTTTCCTGGGATCAGACATTATTAATTGCGGAAGATTCTTATCCACTAGCCCCGGGGCTAGTGGATAAAGAATCCACGGTAATGCATTATCCTGCCTCTTATACCCCAATTTCCATTCCTAATTCCTGATCACAAACTCATCACATCCATGAGGCATATCCAGAGAGTAGTCCAAGATGTGGTTATGGCAGAAAGTTATGCAACATGTGGTTATGACAGAAAGTTGTCCAAGATGTGGTTATGAAAAATTGAGTAGAAAAATGTTGGATAAGAGGTGAACATTTACACGTAAATTGTCTAATCTAATAACCCAATTGTTAGCAAAAATAATTGCGTAAGATAATTTGGGTATAAGGATTTTTATCTGCAATTAATTTAATTGTGAATCCCTGAACATTTATACCCCCAAATGTTAATGTGATATCATAAACACTAAAGCTATGCACGGCGAAAAAAAAGTAGTTTGCCCGCAGACATACCAGTTATATTTTTTCCCTATGCATAAAATTGTATTCAACTTTGAGTTTCATCATGATTTAACACTGTAAGAGCATGTACAATTGTTGTCAGGCTGAGTTCAAGTACAGAGACATGAATAGCTTCATTAGTCAGTTGCCTAAAAGATTTTAATGGTCCTATATGAATACTGTAGTACAAATCAAATAAGTATTAAAATTTAACTCAATATAAGAGTCTGAGTAATTTTTATCTCACTAATTATAAGTGGGTTAAAATCTTATAGATGGTAGAAAAATAGATGTAATAATTCAAACACTATTAAAAGATTTGAAAAGTACTATTGATATGTATTGTAATTGCAAGGGTTATATACTTTAATTGTAATGATAAAGAATGTAGAAATTAAGACCAAAACCCCCCTCCTTTTATACCCAATAATTCTCCAATTTATCCCCCTGATTTACCAGTCCTATACACAGCCAATGAAACCTCATTTTTGATAGATTTAGGCAGCAGGTAAGTAGGACTTCTAGGCTAGTATGGATGGTGGGACACAAGGACAGGACGGAACAGTGAGATGGACAGAAAGGACTGGTCGAAAGTGATATTTAGTTAATTGTTAAATAAGTAAAATTAATAAAAGTAAATAAAAATAAAATAAAGTAAATAAGAAGATATAAATAAAAGAATGGATGAGACATTGCTTTAGCAGAGCATATGTACAAAGTTACCTGATAGATTTAGGCAGCAGGTAAGTAGGACTTCTAGGCTAGTATGGACGGTGGGACACAAGGACAGGACGGAACAGTGAGATGGACAGAAAGGACTGGTTGAGAGTGATATTTAGTTAATTGTTAAATAAGTAAAATAAGTAAAAGTAAATAAAAATAAAATAAAGTAAATAAGAAGATATAAATAAAAGAATGGATGAGGAATGAGATTATGGTTCCCCACCCATATATGCTTTGTGTAATATCATCAAGTTAGGTTTAAACAATAAATCAAGTTTATATATATATATGTATTAACTACTAGGTTTCTATAACTAATTTTAGGTTAATATTCTATGTTCAACACCCTTCTGTGCTCAAGAAAGCAATGGCAAAAGATTGAGGGATTTGAGAAATTCATGGTGTTTAGGTCTGGGTAATGGTTTGGTCAGGACGTCAGCAATCATTTGAGCTGAAGGAATATATTCAATGGTGAATTCATTGTTGTTCACTTGTTCACGCAACCAGTGGACCCTTGTGTTAATATGTCTAGTGCAATGCTGATATAGTGGGTTGAGGGCTATATTAATGCCACCTTGATTGTCGCCAAAGAGTGTAGATTTGTTGAGAGGAATTGAAAAGTAGTTAAAGAGTTCCTTTGACCACAACAAGTTCTGACCACAATTGGTCATTGTGTCTTATTCAGCCTCTGAGGTGGAGAGCGAAACAGATTGTTGTTTACTCGATCTCCAGCTGATTAACCCTAGATGAAAGACAAGGGTGCTGGACGTAGACTTATAATCCTCAGATTTTTTGTAGTTGGCATCCGCAAAAGCTGCTAACTGAAAAATTTGAGATTCACCTACATTTCCAAGAGATAAGCTGAAAGATTTAGTTATTTGGAGATAGCAAAGTATATGAAAGAAAGCTTGTATCTGTTGATCCGAGGGTTCATTTAAATACTGAGCTAAGGTGGAAGCAGCGTAGGCCAAATCAGGACGAGTGCATAGAATGAGATAATTGAGAAGACCAATTGCTCTTTGGTAATTGAATAATTTAGTTAGTTAATTAGAGGAACAAGTGGAAAAATGAGAATTTGGAACTAAGGGAGCAGTGACAGATCGACAATCTTGATGATTGAATTTGCTTAGTAATTTAGATATATAGAGTTCTTGTGAAAGACTAATGGTTCTCGCAGTTCTATCCCTAGTTACCTTCATTCAAAGGACCCATTTGAGCTCCCCTTGATCATCCATGTCAAATAATAGAGATATTTTGTCTTTAAAATCTTGAACTGAGGGACCGCCAATAATTAAGTCATCAACATGTATAAAGAAGTAACAAGGATGAGAGGAATCAGTGTTGAGAAATAAGCATGGATTGGCTTTGCTTGCTTTAAAACCTATTTCTGTGAAGAAGTTACAAAGTTTGCAATACCAACATCTGGGGCTCTGTTTTAACCCGTATAGTGACTTCTTTAAATGTAGACATTGATTAGGATTTTGAGGAGTATATCCATTAGGAAATTGAAGGTATAAATATTTGTCAGGTTCCCCATGTAGGAAGGCAGATTTGACATCCATTTGATGAAGTTCCCATTCTTTAAAGGCAGAAAGTCCAAGGAGAAAGCATAAAGTGTTCAATCTACCAGTGGGTGAATAGGTTTTGTTGTATTCAATCCCTTCAATTTGAGAAAATCCTTGGACACACAGCCTAGCTTTATACTTGACTATGTTGCCTTCAGAATCAGTTTTTTGCTTGAAGGTCCATGTGGTTCCTAGTAAGTGATTGTTTTACAGAAGGGGAGTTTCTTCCCAGACCTTGTGTTTGGTGATACTCAATAGTTTGGCATTGATAGCATTGAGCCATTCATCACGTTCTGGGGAATTAAGAGCTTCATAGAAGGAGTTAGGTGTGTCAAAGGGGGTAACTACCATGTTAATATGGTTTCCTCTTCGCTTTGTGGTCAAAATATTTGAAGTATCGATGGAGGAATTAATTTCATGAGAGGGTTTGAGATTTTTGTCAATATAGGCGTAGTGCTTTGAGATAGGAGGGAAATTAGTAGTTTGGTTGGATTCAATTGGGACTGGTATTTCTAGAAGAAGGTCCGAGTTTGGAGAGATATCTGTATTGATTTCAAAAGTTTTTTGTTGTTCAGTGGAAGATGAAGAGGTAGTGGGAGTCACAATTGAAAAATTCTCAAGTTCAGGAAACACAAGTGTTTTGACAGGTTGTCCGTTGGTAATTTTACAAGCTAGAGTGAAAGTGTTTAGGAATCTAACATTGTGAGTAATTAATATGGAATCAGTACTGGGAGAGTAAATGCAATAATTGAGGTGACCCTCACAATAACTTAGAAAAACTCCTTCCTCTCTACTTGGTCCAAATTTGCCGCTCCGCATATGCTTTTGTTGATAATAAACTACATCTGACCCAAATGCATACAATTTCTGAGGAATTTTAACTTTACCATTGTGCCAAAGTTCCCAGGGTGTTTTACAACCACCAAGAGCTGATGACAGTAGTATGTTTAGCAGGAAGGTGGCGGTGTTTACTGCCTCTGCCCACCAGTATGAGTCTAAACCTGACTCAATAAGCAAACATTTAGCCTTTTGAACTATGGATCTATTTCCTTGTTCTGCTATAGGATTTTGTTGAGGAGAGTAAGGTGCAGTTCGAAGGTGGAGGATCCCTTTGTTTTTGAATATATTTTTCATAGAGTTACTGGTGAACTCCCCTCCATTGTCAGAGACAGCACATTTGATAGACCGAGAAAGTTGGTTTTATAAACATAGTTTGTTGATTGTAAAAAATTTCATAAGTTTCAGATTTAAGGCTAAGGAAGTAAGTGTGACGGTATCGTGAATTATTGTCTACTATTTGAAAGAAGTATTATTTCCCCCCCCTTAGATTCTGGGGTGACAGGTCCACACAGATCCATATGAACAACACCAAGTGGATTTTCAGGAGTCAGAAAAGTACCCCCATGTGGTAATACATGAGACTTAGAAAGTGCACAGGTTTTACAACTGAATTTAGAGAAATCAAACCTGGAAATAATTGCTTCATGACTTTATTATTCAGATGGCCGTATTTGTGATGAATGAGTTGCAGATTTTCTTCCTCATGTAAAGAAATGCTAAATATAGAAGGTATAGATAAGGGGAATGTGATGATTTGTCCCATTATGGTACACTCAAGGTGAGTTGAAATCTCATTTTTAACTTTGAAAATTCCGTCTTCCTTAATTAAGCTCCATCCATCCAAGAGTAAATCCACAGCTGAAATTAAATTAGCCTTTACGTCCGGAGCATATAAAGCGTGTTCAATATTGAATATATGGCTGGATGATGAAGAGAACGTTACTTTGCCTTGTCCAAGGGCAAGTAGTTCATCTCCATTTGCCATTGATAATGATAATTTGGAGGTTTTGTAAGCGGAGAAGAATTTTAGTGAATTAAAAATTGAAAAAGATGCGCCACTGTCCAGGATGGCATGATTAAGAGGAATTTCCAAAAATACTGATAAAGCTTTAGTATTACTGTCCTTATTTTCTCACTCCTTCCGTTTCGAGAATTTGTCCCGCTTTTCAGGATGTAGTTGAAAAGCACAAGGCTTCAGGATGGGGAGCTAAAGGGTTGTGTCATCCTTTTGAGAAAAATATTTTAGATTTAGTGTCCATAGATAGAGCTGTCCCTGATTTCAAATTAGTGGAATTAAGGGTCTTCCGTTTAATCACTTCAACTTCAATTTCACCAAATATGCTTTCTATAGTTGGTCCTAGGTTGGTGATATCATACTTGCTTAAGATGATTGAAGTGAAGGTTTGATATGACTCAGGAAGGAGATTCAGGACATAATTAGCCATAATGTAAGATAGAATATTGTCCTTAAAGATATCTGAAGCAACATCACATAGTAGTTTAATTGTGCTTCAAAAGTCATCCATAGCTTCCATAATGTTTCCTTCATTAAATTTGATTTTGAAAAGTTTATTGATGATAAAGGAACAATTTTGGCTGAATTTGGAAGTGTAGTGATTTTTTATACAAGTCCATAATTTGGCTGGCTCCACTGCATCGTCATCAAGGATGAATTTGTTTTTATTTTCTCGATCCATAAACATTTTGATAATTGTATTGGTTTGCCTTTTGCGAATATTGAAAATAGACGGCGATTCCGGATCTGAAGGAATGGGGAAATCCTCAGATAGAAATTAGTCCAGGTTCCTGATAATGAGAGAATATTTAAGGTCTGTTTTCCATAAACTATAATTCCTGTTGTTTAACTTTTCTATTCCTATAATCTCTGAGTAGTTGGAGGAATCTTGAAGATAGGAAAAGTTAGGTACCGAAGTGGAGGATGATTTGGGAATGGCTGTGTATGCAGATGATGATTCGGAGTCAGTGGATTTGCTGATAGATATTGGAGTGTCAGGAGTAGCCAGTTTTGATTAAAGATTCAGGGGCGCTGGGCCCATAACCCTGATAGATTTAGGCAGCAGGTAAGTAGGACTTCTAGGCTAGTATGGACGGTGGGACACAAGGACAGGACAGAAAAGTGAGATGGACAGAAAGGACTGGTTGAGAGTGATATTTAGTTAATTGTTAAATAAGTAAAATTAATAAAAGTAAATAAAAATAAAATAAAGTAAATAAGAAGATATAAATAAAAGAATGGATGATACATTGCTTTAGCATAGCATACATACAAAGTTGGCTGATAGATTTAGGCAGCAGGTAAGTAGGACTTCTAGGCTAGTATGGACGGTGGGACACAAGGACAGGACAGAACAGTGAGATGGACAGAAAGGACTGGTCGAGAGTGATATCTAGTTAATTGTTAAATAAGTAAAATAAATAAAAGTAAATAAAAATAAAATTAAGTAAATAAGAAGATATAAATAAAAGAATGGATGAGACATTGCTTTAGCAGAGCATAAATACAAAGTTAGCTGATAGATTTAGGCAGCAGGTAAGTAGGACTTCTAGGCTAGTATGGACAGTGGGACACAAGGACAGGACAGAAAAGTGAGATGGACAAAAAGGACTGGTTGAGAGTGATATTTAGTTAATTTTTAAATAAGTAAAATAAATAACAGTAAATAAAAATAAAATAAAGTAAATAAGAAGATATAAATAAAAGAATGGTTGAGGAACGAGATTATGGCTCCCCGCCCATATATGCTTTGTGTAATATCATCAAGTTAGGTTTAAACAATAAATCAAGTTTATATATATATGTATTAACGAATAGTTTTCCATAACTAAATTTAGGTTAATATTCTATCTTCAACAATTTTAGCTACTAAACCTGTCAATCAAGATAAGGAATGACCCATAACATAATTAGAATGATATCACCTGCCAAAATCCTGGAGTAATAGGGATAATACATCAAAATAAAAGAATAAGCAAAAAAAGAGAGTATATGTGCGTAATACCTTTTCATAAAAGACTAAAAAAAGAAAGAATAACACTAAATATTACACAATATTAAGGGGGATTAACAGTAGAAATGATGGCGCTAATTATTCCAAGTTACTACATGAAATCCACATCCAAAAATGACCAAAATTGATTGAGAAACTACTGAGAAACCCAAAAAATGATGTGAGATGTGGGGTGACCAAATTCAGTACTTGGCAGGTGCTTTCACGGGTAAATCCTTGACTAATTTAGGCAAATTTAAGCATTCTAGTGAATTTATGGCACCAATCTTGAGGTTGTTAATGAAATTGGTGCATATAATGAGGTCAATGCACTTATAATTATATTAGGACACTAAATAAGTGCCTGTGGCCTATTTTAGCCTGTTTCCTCACATTGGGCGTAGAATGTGGGGTAATTATAGTTTGAAAAAGCTAAATTTTCTAAAAATGAAGCTATTCATGTGGGAAAAGTGCAGGAAGTATGTGGCCAGTGCACAGAAGCTATTTCTGGCATAAAAAACACCAAATTTGAAAAGTGTTATTTTTATGCATTTGAGTAGCCAAATCAGTATTCCTGATTAATAAAAATTGATCTTTCAAGGCACATTTTTAATACTATTAAAATTATAGCACATATATTCAACTTTAAAGTGATTTAAAGTGCATTTCTTGTTTTTTACATAATACAATGAAAAAACAGCTTTAAGTGTACTTAAAAATTATGTAGCCTTATTTTAAGGTTCTTAAGATTACCCTGACATATTCCAGCTTAATATTAAGTAAATAAGACTTATAAAAGGTGGATATATGCATGTATGTAAGGTATTATGATAGCATATTTTGTATTTTATCATTAATTTTACTTATGTATACAACTTGTCAGTTTATGCTAGTATATAAGTATGATTTAATAGTAAATATTAATAGTCCAACTACTTATTAATAAATGATTTAGTGATTAAACCTCAGGGGAAGACTAATAAACTAGTTATTCTCAATTTAAACTCACAATACTTGGATGTTATGCATGCTAGTGGTTGAAAATAGAATAATAAAATATAGTTATAGCTTATATAAAGATAATATCAATTTATAAAGTATTTAAAATAGATTTCTATATGATAACAATTGTTTTATAGTGTTTATTTGATTTTTAGTAAGTAATTGATGTCTAATAACTGTCAATATCCTCCCTTACTTACATCAAAATCCACTGGACTGCACAGACCTTCAATCCAGATGATGTCACTGCTATCCCTGGAAATTAAACCACTGCAAGGGCCCATCACCTCCCCATGGCGTCCACATTAAGAAGTTTCAACACCCAAACCTCCAGTAAGGACCCTTCATCACAATTAATGATACCTCAGACCCATACCATAAATAGAATAAACAGATCAAATCGGATACCATAAAGAAACAGGTAAAATAACCCATCCAAAGAGGGTAAAATGAAGCCAAAAGCATATAAAGGAACCAAATTAACTGTCCAAGCTCCCAATAACATCCTTAAGCATCTATATTAACCCAGTAATCATATCCCAACTCATAAATCAGTGAAAATCCATCCAAGGAAGCAGATTAAGTTGTCCAAACTGGATATATGTGCCTGAAATAAGTATATATGCTTGTGTAGGCATTGTGAGTCCACTGTATACGTTCATATGACCTACAATAAACAGAAAAAAAAGGTTATAGGCTATTAAGAGGTTAAAACCCACTTATAGACCTAAATATACATAATATAACTACATATTTCACTGAATATGAGGTTTATGTATACATATAAGCTTATGTATGTGTATAATTACTTAATATCACTTAGGATAAGTATATTATGACTCAATTAACACCTTAATAAGTATTATTAGGCTATTGATAAGCTATTTAAACTACTATAAGTCATATAATAGTATAATAATTATATATATATGTGTTATAATCATATATATAAGTATTTTAACCTTATATTTAAGTAATAAGCTTAATGTAATTAAGGTTATCTTATTTTAAACATAAGAATTACTCAGCCCTGGAGATACCTAGGCTGACACTCCCTTACCCAAAAAAAACAATAAAAAATGTTAAGACATTTTAATTAATAAATAAGGAGTGAATAGAAAAATAATATTAAAATTTCTATGATACATATACTGAGTTTTACAGTATTATTTGGATTTAAATTTTTTCAAAAGATTTTTAAGATCAGAGATTTCATTTTCTGGAATCCAATGGTCATATTCACTTGATTTATTTTTAAAACTTAATAGATACTCAACTCCCTTTTCTTTAGTAAGGTTTCTTTTATTAAGTATCATTTCAATTTCTGTCTTTTCAACTATTTCTTCAGGTTTCTGTTTATGCCTTCCTGATCTTCTTGGAAATAGAGCAGTATCATTAGAATGGTATGGTTTTATAAGAGAAATAGGAAATACTGGATGTTTTCTATCATATGGTGCATATAGAATAACTTCAACAGCATTGTTACCAACCATCTTTTTTACTAAAAATGGTCCAATGAATGGATCCTTCAATTTAACATTACCATTTAAATTGAAATGTAGTGTAGAAATAAGGACTTCATCACCCTCTTTGAGAATTTGTTCTTTATGGGCTTTATCTCATCTTTTCTTCTCATACTCAAATGCCTTACTTATACATTCTTGAGCATGCTTTCTGCATAATTATTGCATCTGAAGAAAAGATTTTGTACCTGGATGGATATCCAATCTAAGTAATTTATTAAGAGTTTTAGCAGGGGTATTAGGTACATAACCCAACCATAACTCAAATGGCTTTTTGCCAGTGACAGAATGTACTGTACTATTGTATGAAAATTCTAAACCTGGAGTAAGGGTTACTCAATCATGCGTGAATTTTTCATTGTCTATAAAGTAAATACCAAAAGCACAATATCTTCTTATCATATCTTCTAAAGTTTGTATCATTCTTTCTGCTATCACATCAGTTTGTGGATGGTGTGCTGTAGAAAGTTTTAATTGACACCCTGAAACATCCATAAGTGATGTCCAGAACGCAGAAGTAAATTTAGGATCTCTGTCTGAGACTATTGCTTTGGGGAAACATGCTATATTTAACATTTGTGTCAACCATAAAAAAGCTAAGTCTTTTGCAGAAACCTCTTTGTGGGTAGGAAGAAATTCACACATTTTTGTAAATCTATCTACAATTACCCAGCAGGAGTTATAACTCTTATTCCCTGCTATTGGCAAACCTGTTACAAATTCCATGTTAACTATTTCCCATAAATAAAATGGAGCTTTTGGTTGCTCAAGTTGTTGTAATAAACCAGCTCTTTTGCCTGTCAATCTTTTAGGTTTTTGACAAGAATCACATGTCTCAACATATTTTTGACCATCATCAGACATGTTAATCCACCAATCTGTATTTTTTACTCTGTTTAATGTTTTATGGAAGTCAAAATGCCCTGCTAATATATCATCATGACATATGCTTAATATTAACTCCTTCATTGAAGGGGGAATTACAATTATATTGCTTAATTTTTTCCTGTAATATATAAAACCATCCTCAATGGAACATTTTCCATTTTCTAGTGCTTCTTTATAATTTTGTGGTAATATTTTTATTAAAACACTCATTGAAGCATTAGATGTATCATTTAATATTGTAGTAAGTTCACTCAAGTCAGGATCTGAAGTATAATTATCAAGAATTGATTGCATAAATTCATCCTCAAGATCTACAATATAAATGCCATAAATGTTAATAATCTCTGTTTCAGGAACATAAGCAGAATGATCATCATTATTGGGTAGAGGTACTTTGAATAACAGATCTACATTAGAGTGTAAGTTTCCTGCTCTATGTGTATAAGTCATCCATCCTCTGTATTCTTTTACAGCTAATTGCCATCTAAACATATGTCTATTAGGAGTTTTCATTTTTAAGAGTGACTTAACTGCACTACAGTCAGGTATTAACTCAAATTTTTGGTCTTCCAGGTAATAATGTAGCTTCTCAAGAGCCCATACTACTTCCAAAAATTCAAGTTGAGTAGCATCATATTTTGATTCACTACTTTTTAGAGTACGTGAAATATAGCAAATTACTACTTCTGACATTTTTCCTTCAATAAATTGTTTTTGATGCAAAGCAGCACCCAGACCAATAAAACTTGCATCTTTATACAATACAAAAGGCAATTGGAAATCTGGTAATCCCAAGATAGGAGCTGTCATCAAAAATTCTTTCAACTTATCAAAAGCCTGTTGTCTTTCATTATTCCAAATGAAAGCTTCTGATTTCTTTATCAGTGTGGCCAATGGTGCAGCAATTAATTGGTAGTTCTTTATATATTGTCTATAATAGCCACACATACCAAGAAAAGATTGTAAATCCTTTACATTTTAAGGAATTCCAATATTCTTGATTGCAGCCACCATATTTTGGTCTTCACATATTTGTAAGCCAGATACAATATGACCAAGCACTTTTAAAGACTTAAACCCAAATTTACATTTTTTTTGATGCAAGGGTCATTTTTATTTCATCCATTTTCTGAAGTACCTTCTTTAAATAGATTAAGTGTTCATCATATGTCTTAGAGAACACTATAATTTCATCAATGTATACCATTAACCATCCCTCAATCATTTCATTATGGAATGTAATATCAATAAACTTATGAAATACTGAAGGATAATTTTTTGGTCCAAATGGCATCATGACATATTTATATCTTCCCATAGGTGTTGTTATCAACAAAAAGTTCTGTGAATTCTTTCTACAGGAATAGGATGGTACCCTTTATTTCCTTCTAGGTAACTTATATACTTAGCACCTTTAAGGGTAGCATGTATAGAGGCAATCCTTGGAAAGGGATAAATATCACCTACTGTAAATTTATTTAATGCTTTATAATCACCACACAGTCATGCTTTATCTTGTTCATAAGAAATTAGCACTGGTAATATTACACAATATTTTGGTGTAGATTCAACCTTTTCAATAATGTTCATTTTTAATAACATCTTAATATTATCCTCTATGTCTTTCCTCTTCATTGGTGAAGCAGGGTATGGTTTCTTTTTAAGACCAGCAGTAATGTTATCCATATCACAGGTTAAACTAATTCTCATTTCATGATCCATTGCAAGGAAAGTTCATTTGTACCATGTGCAAAAGCCATTAGAAATGCTTTAATTAAGTCCAAAAAATTTGTTTTCTCAGCTTAACTTATCTGAGTGCCAAATGATGCTTTTGAAATTTCTGTTTCCAGAAGTTCCATCTCATTGGATTCTCTTCCTTTGCAAGGAATACTTATTACTGACTCAATGTGTAAGACCATGTTAAAAGAATTTATTTTAAATTTTTTTTTACCATTCATGCCAATTGTAAAATTATTATTAGCAGGGTTTTATTTCACACCATACTTAGTCAGAATGTCATTTCCAGTGATAAAACAGTTACTACAATTAGTATTATCCATTACTACAAAGTCACAAGTTACCGTAACATAACCATGTTGATGTTTAAAGAAAAGAGCAGCTTTGTACCTACCAATGGGGTGTAGTACTGATTCAAAACCTCTCCAATTTCTACTTTGAAGATGTTCAATCTTTGTCTTATATTCACTATCAATTATCTGTAATGTATTTGTTGAAACAACAGAACCAGCAGCTCCTGTTTCCAATAGTATATGTACATTTTCTCCAGAAATGATAGTTGTAACTTTGATAGGTGTCATTTTTAAGTTATAAGCTTGTATATCCTTAATGATTTCAGCATCCTCAAAATTCATTAAAGATTAATTTGAGTCCATATTTAATATTGGAGTTTCAAAGATGGACAAATCATCTTACAACATACAGACTTCATTATCATCACTATATGAGATATTACTGTCATAATCACTTGAATCTTTACTTTTTTCTGTTTCATTTTCAGATTCATGCTGATTTTCAACAATATTTATATTCTTCTCACATTTGTGACCTTTAACCCAAGTTTTATTACAGTTATAACAAGTATTAGTTTCATACTTTTTAGGTACTACAGGTGCAGTAGGTTTTTTCTGCTTCTCCTGAAGTGTTTTTGAATTCTGATTTTTCACAGGTTCATTATTTTGTTTATAAGAGGTGTACCTTGCTTCATACTTATGGTTTAATAATATTTCATTAAAAATATTAATAAATTCAGAATATTCATTAACCATTATTGTTCTAGCTACAAAAATGTCTCTGACAGATATAGGTAATTTATATATTATCGTATCTTTCCATAAGTTAAAATCCATGTTAGGCTCAATGGCTTTTAATATTTTATTTAAATTCATTAAAATACCATAGGTTTGTCACCATTCAACGGATTACACCTAGTTTTCTCATATAATCTTTGCTGAGTGAGCCTGAATTTAGAACCTCCAAATTGTTTTTTAATTAGTTGTTTCCATTCAGCCCAAGAGTAATCTTTACCTTCACTCAAAACACCTTCAAAACATAATAAAGCAACATCCCTAAATAAAGAAATTAATTTTGATGTTATTTCTTCATCTAGTGACTTATAGGAGAATTTCAAGCTGTCAATTCTTTGGATGAAATGTTTCCAATCAGAGCTGGCTTCCCCATCATACGTTGGGTAGTGATCTATTTTAGGCCAGTTCTTCTGATTGGATTTTGTTTCACTAATTCTAAGTAAACTCAATAACTCACTTACTCTGAATAAATGGTCATGTATTTCCTCTTGCACGGATTTGTGACTTCCATTTGTATTTTCAGACTTGACACTACCACCAGATGGTTTTATTTGTGGTGGTATGGGGAATGATTGAGATTCATTTTTGCCAATGAAAGGATTATTATTATACTGAGTATACTTATGATTATCCTGATTCATTAGTAGATTAGCAGTTTCAATCTCAACTTTAGTCACTCTTTGTAGCAGCTCAGAGACACTCTGATTTGTCTGGGAAAAAGATAACTTTGTTCTTGATTAAGTTTTCAAAAAATGTGCTTCATACAACTTTTCTAAATCAGAGAATTTGTTTGAAATTTCACTATATTTATTACTCAAAGAATCATACTTAAGAGTTAGAGCCAAGTGTTCATTCTTGAATTATTTATTTCTTGTTGCCAGTTGAGAAATGTTCAATGTTAAGGAAAAAATTGTATCACTTGTGAGCTTAACTGTCTGTTCCTCACAATCAGTCATTCTATTATTAAAATGTAGATTTTTATTTAATTTAAATAAATGAGGAAAATAACAGTATAGGACTTGCCAATTTTTAGGGATCAAGGAATTTCTGTGCCAACTATTGGTAACATACTTTATATATTTTATATTTTTTGTATCTTTATTTTGTATTACTATCTTCATTTATTGTCTTTTTTTACTCCCTCTCAAGAATACCCCACTCTTTTCCCTTTGAAATATTCCTTTTTCCTCACCTCATCTTTCTCCCCACCCTTTTCACTCCCTACTTCATCATTTTCAACCCCTATCCACATTTGCCTCTCCATCTCCACCCCTCTCCACCCAAATCCACTCCTCTCCTTCCAGTTTTCTTACCACCCCATTCATCCATAACACTTTATTTTTATATACAGAAATAGGGATTGAGTTGAAAGGCAGGAAATTGGGGTTCAAGGATTGTGGAGGTGAGGTAAAGGGGAGGAATGGGGCTACAAGGGTTGGGGAGGCTGGAGAGAGGGGTGAGGAAGGGTATATGGGGTAGCAAAAAGGTTGGGAAATATTTGGAAGGGAAGATTAAGGGTTTCTGAGGCATTTTGAATGAATAAAAGGGTTGGGGAGAGGTTTGGAGGGGTGAAAAGGGGATCAAAAGAAGAAGGCATACAATGGGGCTGGGAGGGTAGAAAAAGGGGTGGGGAGAGAAGACAAGCATGTGTTGATAGAATTGAATGGGATGGGGATTGGTGAAAACTGAGTGTGAAATAGAAGTATGGACTCTGTTCTTTGGGCAAAGAACAGAGTTCACTGCCATAAAATATTAGCTGAAACATGAAATATATAAGGTGAAACAATTAACTCCAAAGTAGTTTTAGACATACATTAGCATTTTAAATAGGATACTAAAGCTGTAAATTTACTTAATCATTTAAATTATTTTTGAATTATAGTGTATGGATTTGTATAATTGTTCACTAACTCAAAATACAGATGTATTGATAATTATTTATAAACATTGTAATATAAAGAATGAGAAGTAATGATATAAAAAATACTCATATAATATTAGTATAATTTTTCTTTCAAACTTTTTTTAATGTGGTTGATAATCATATATATGAAAAAAAAATAATAGGCATTTTGGAAAATTATTTTAACCAAAAAAATTTGATTAAATTTTACACCATTTTCATAGGCTTCATTAGTTGAGCTTAAATACTTTATAATGTACATGTGAGTTCTGCTGGTGAAGTGAAAAAAATCTTCTACATGAATCATGGGCTTCAAATGAAGATTTACCACAAGATATAAAGATAAAATTTTTTTTTCTTAATTTCTTAATTTCTGATTACTCTATGTACCATAATAAATAAATGCAATTACTAAACACTCAGGGAAAGAAAAAGTATAAAATTTCTTAATATATGTATTATTATTTAATCAGTAAAAGAAACAACTCTCTGAGATCTCTTAATTTCTAAATATCTTTTATTGCAATAAATACATACAATTTTTTAAAATTAAATATCTTAGATTTGATAGAACTTAGATTTAACTCTCAATAAAAACCTATGCATGACTGTGGTTCAACCTTAGTTAAGCTGTGAGAATTTCTTTTAATTTCTAAAAATTAAAAAAAAAGTTATTATAATGTGAGTCTAAGTATATTTTTTTAACAAAAATACTTTTTCTACATGATATGAATTTATGGAAATTAATAAAAAAAAATTAAATTTTTTGAAAAACATTATTTCAAATAGCTGTCATTTTATCTTCAATTATTATAGAAGGATTTTGCCTTCAATTGATAGACTGAAAAAAATTCTACAGCTATGTTTATATTCCTATAATATATATAAATAGTTTCCAGAGCTCCTATTGATACTAAATATACTTTAACAAAAGAAAAAAATCTCTTTTAAATAAAAATATTGCAGGTACTTCCTATAACACATTCTTTAATATAGATCTATATGTTTAATTTTAAATCAATTCAAATGCATAAAAATAGAAGTTTTTAAAATATAAACATAAAATCTTTTTCAAAAATTTGAATTTCAATCAAAGTAAACTTATTAACTTGTTTTTCGGCTTTAATATTCACTGGAAATTCATAATACTTTCAGTTGAAATTAATTTAAGTAAAAAATTAATTATTCATGTATTGAATTTTGATAATTAAAATATTTAAGAGGTTTTATATAGTATTTTCTTCTAGAAAGTAGGAAATACATTGACTCATTAAATGTATAAGATAATTTATTTTCACCTATATGTTCTATTATCTTATTTCAAATAAATAATTGAAAAAAACTAACCTATATTTCTAACATGAAGAGAAGTTGCAATTTTAGAGCTGTAAAATTATCTTGTAAATTTATTTATCTCAACAACCAAGAGTATGATCCTCTAAAATTTTAATTAATAAAATTTGAATAAAAAAGTTTAATTATGTTTACATATATTTTAAAGTATTTTAATATATTTATACTAATCAGAACTTAATTTTTGTAATGGTAGCAATTTATATTGTCATGGTTCAAGTTATCTATTGTATCTTTCTTACAGAAAAATTTTTATATAGATTTCTTTCTACAAAAAAAAATTACAGAATAATGAACTATATCAGTTCTACCTCTTTGGTAGAGTATTTGAATTATATAAAAGCCTGAAATTTGATCTTATGCACCTCTTCTTACATGGAGACACTGTAAAATTTGTGAGGTGAATCTCCAGATGAACAGTATTTTTATCTCAAATATCAGAATTAAAGTACACTATACTATTCAGATAAACTTTTTTAAGAAATATTCTTCTATTTACTTAAAAATTATTTTCATAACTTTAGGCACATTTTATCTGTATTTTTTATATATGGAATTCACTGAGTGGTACTTTTTTGAGTTCTCTAGATCACTTAACCAACTGAAAGTATGCCAAAAAAAATTTATGAAATCAATAAAAAATAAATTCTAAAATCTAGATAGATACTTCATTTACCCATGATATAATATATATATTGTCTTAGTAGCTGAGGAATTGGTAGAATTTTAAATTGAGAAAAATATTTTGGGGATTTTATTTTCCTTTTTTTGCATTATCTATGCTCCCGAAATGCATTGGAGTCTAAAGCCTAAAGATATATGCTAATTATAAGATAAATAATCAACTATTTTTCATTTAAAAGAAATTAGTGTAAATAAGTTTTGAAATTTCTTCATTTAGTAAAAAAGCTTCAAAAATAATAACCATCCTTTAAATTTTGCTTTTCCATGTTTTTAATTGTAATCTACAATAAATAATTTAAGTTTTCTGTTGATTCTATTATTTAAAGAAAATTAAATATATTGAAATAAAAAATTTCTAAATCTTGACATTCAAAAAGTACATCAAGGAGAAATTCAGTTTATATTGTGTTAATAATAAAATTACAGTTATTCAATTCTGGAAAAAAAGTTGTACGTAATAGAAAAAGTCACTGATTTTTTTATATGTAATCTGAAAGCTTTAATAACATTATTTTATTTAAGAGTTTTGATATTATTGATATATTTTCATTGATCAATTTAAATTAATAAAGTATTATTTAAATAAGTTGCATCAAAAAATACTGTGCATTGAGTAAACTCATGGAATGATTTTTTCTGGCTTCCATTCAGTTATCCTCACACTTTCACTATAATTTCAATATAGATCCATTATTTTTTGTGTGATACTTCAAGTGAAAGTTCAGTATTACTTCAGTCTGAGTTCCATCTGACTTCAAGTTGAGGACTTGCTAGCAAATCCCCCCCAAATATTTTGTGTTGATTTATTTACAACACACACACATCCTTTCTCCTATGAAAAGTGAGATTTGGGCCAAGTGATTTAGTGAGAATAACAGCACAAAATTGAGAAGTAGGAACCCACTACGGAGATGATTTCTTGAGGAAGACTTTCTCATTCAATAAATAATGACATCTATCAATATGTCTAGTATGTTTGTTACAAGGGCTGTCCTTTGACTTGGAAACTTCCCCTTTTCTGTCACAGTGAAGCTTGACAGGTGTGAATTCAAGAAAAAGATCCTTGAGCTGATTTTATATCCAAATAGAATCTTTCATACCACCACTGAGAGCAACACATTCTTCAGACATAGAGGAATCGCTGACAGTAAGTTAAAACCTTGATGTCCATGCAACTGGGAAATAATTAAGAAGTAGAAGATGAACTGACTGCTCTCTTGAGAACTCTTTGTTGTTCCAAGTTGTATCAGTAAAAGAAAGTAATTCAAGAGGGACCATGCCGTAAGGGTGAAGATGAAGAGAAAGTTTTGCAGTATGTTGAACATAGTGCAAAAGGTGGTTGAGGGAATTCCAATGTGTTGAGGTTGGTTTGAAGGAGAATCTTGCTAGAAAATTTACTGGAAAAGAAAGAGCTGGTCATGTTGCAACTGCCACATAACTGAGAGCAACAAGAATTTAAAGATATTTGGTGTTGTCCACTGCTTCTTCTTCAGCTTTTTCTGTTTCAATGGTTAGATTTTGAGGAAGAGGTGACCAACTTGTCAGAGCAGATAGTTTTTTGGTCCTCAGAATCTTCTCAATGAGCTGAAAATTGTTGAGATCAAATCCTTCTGGATCTTCTTTGATTCCAACATCAACTATTCGAT
Source organism: Hemileia vastatrix (assembly GCA_030280995.1). Lineage (NCBI taxonomy): Eukaryota > Fungi > Basidiomycota > Pucciniomycetes > Pucciniales > Zaghouaniaceae > Hemileia > Hemileia vastatrix. Next base: position 561,618 of record JASXTE010000009.1, on the reverse strand, counting down.
CTACTTTCTCATTCAACTTTACCTTCAGAGAACCATTTAAAACCATCCTCTAACTCTTTCAAAACCTCTTCACTACTTCAAAGCACAATTCCATCATTTACATGAATTCACACAACACCCAAAGTATTATTATTCCTGAGAACATAAAAACTTTTATCATACTGACTTTCTTTATAACCCAGCTCATCCAATTTTCTGGAAATGTGAATCCAACAACATCTTTCTGCTTACTTAGTACCATAGAGAGCCTTCTTCAGACAGAGAGTACTGTATTCATCTTTTATTTAATAGCCTTCAGGAGGACACACCCATATGGCTTTATCAATTGGACTGTGGAGATAGGCTTCTGTAACATCAAAAAATTTGACTGGCCACTGATCATAAGCTGCAAGGGTTAAAAGAACACACTGGGAGGAAAAAGCAGTAGTTGGAGAAAAAATTTCAGTAAAGTCAATCCCATATTGCTGAAGAAAAACTTTTGCCACATAAAAAGCCTTGTAAGTTGGATATGTTGAAGAAGGATTCTTGTTAGTGAAAACCCATTTAGCATCTGTGATCTTGGCACCAGGATGAACTTTCTCTTTTTACCACAAATCTGTGTCTCTCATTTTGGCCAATTATCTTTAGCAAGCTTGTTCCTATTTTTGGAAATTAGGTGAAATTATAGCTTGCAGTTGTGTTCTTTGAATAATAGAAGAGTGAGACATACACTTTTTGACAACATCAGAAATGGATTTTTCTTGAGAAAGGAGAGTTTCTTCATCTTTAAAATCACCAAGTTTCAAATTATTGAGGATGTGACTGAGAGAACCTTTGGATGGTGGATTCGGAGTTGGTGCTTGAAGAGAAACATCATGGGAAGGGAGATTGTCACCAGGAAGTTTGGCCATTGAAGATTTAAAAAAGGTGTTTGTCTCTTCATGCCAAAAAATCCAACCAGAATTTTTCAAGGAGTAACCTACACACTTATAAATGAGAACTCTTTAATCAAGTTTTTGTTGAGTTTCTTTGTGGATATAGACATAATCAGTTTCACCAAAGATCCAAAAATTAGAGTAGTTGGGTCACAGTGGTAAATCAGGTGTAAAGGAGTTTTGTCACCAGTTTTAACATTTTGAAGACAGGTATGAACATGACCTGCCCATCTTTAAGCAAGACCCCAGAAGCATTCAGGAAGTTCATTAGCAAGAAGGATGGTATTGGCCATATCTCCAACAGTGCAGCTGAAACATTTGGCTGTGCCATTTTTCTTATGATGTTAAGGACAAATGATTTCATGAGTTGCTCCAATGTATGCCAGTATTTGAGGCATCTGTTTCCAATGCATTTTACCTCCATCTGTCCTCAGAGCTTGGAGATTTTTTCCAGTGAAATTTTCCAAATTTTTATAAAAGGAAACAAAGGCTTGAGTAGCATCAGATTTAGCTTTGAGCAGAAAACACTTCACCATATGAAGTTGATATTTCTCTAAACATAGATACCCATCTAGCTCCACTGACTGTGCAATCCATAGGAGCAACCAAGTCACCATCAATAAGACTCATCAAAGATTCTGGTTGATTTTTTCTTGATGCAGATTCTGTTCTCTTACTTTTTGGAAATTGCACAGTCATCACAGTTGATTTATTCAGTTAGAATTGACAAAGAAGACCAGAACCTAAAGGTTGATGGATGACTTTTTTAAAAAAAAATCACTTGAATGACATAGTTGCTGGTGCCAATCAATAAGAGAGCTTTTATGGCAGGTATATGAATAATAACTGCATTCTTCTTCACCATTTGCAAAAATGAGGGAAGCAAGAAATAATTTGAAGAGTGAGAAGAAGATCCAGCCAACATTCACCACCTGATGTTACATCAGCAGTAATATAATTGTTAGATGTTTCTTCAACATCACACCTTTCAATCAATTCTTCCACAGACACATCCTGAGGTTCCTCCAGTTTTGAGTTGATCCAATCATGACACTTGTTGAGTTTCTCTATGTTAGCAGCTGCAATGTGGGATGTATGGATGTAGTTGAGTTTGTCAATTAAATAGTGCTACAATTGATATGGCAACCAATTAGTATGAGTATTGAGTTTGAGTTCTTAAGTGAGCAGTTGATAAATGATGTTGAATGTCATCAGTTCAGCTTCTTGATCAACTGGCATGCTTTTATTGGAAGCATAGGCAATGGTACCAACAATGCTGTTAACTAATTCCAAGGTGCTTTTGTGCCAAACCTCCCAGTCTTCTAAGTCTTTGTTAAGAATTGGCAAGTTTTCAGTTAGATCCACAACTAATTTCATTTCCTCTAGGTGTGCTTCATTAAAAGCAGACTATTTAAATATTGACTAGAGCAGGTAGATTCATGGGAGTGGGCCAATTGGGAATTAGGTGACAAAGATGATAGCATATTATTCCAATAGTGATCTTGGTCTGGAGAAATAGCCAAGGAGAGTATAAGACAAGAGAGTGGGAGGGGGGAATCAGAGACAGGGAAGATATTCATAGGTAGAGTAAAGAAGTTTGAGGAAGAGGGATAGGTTAAAAGGGAAAAGGGGGTTTTCCAAGCAAGAAGCTAGATTCCGAGATAGAGGGAGGGATTCTGAGGGGAAGGGGGGCAGTTTAGGAGAGAGAGGGGAGGTTTCTGAGATGATATAGATGTGTTAGGAGGGTAAAATTTTACCAGTTCTCAGACTGCACTAGGGGTATTTTGGCTACTCACGCTGCTCTTCTACTAAAATAGTGGAGTCTTGGGTCACTGATAGCTACTTAAACCAATTCAGGACAGCCCATAACCTGTTGCATGGTAACAACACTTAGGACTCCAGAAAGAACTGGAGAACCTGGATGCCGCTGCAACAGGTTTTACTCACAATAAAAAAGTACATAAGCCTAACTACTCAACAAAATCAGGTGATTTGGATAATTAAAAGATTACAATAAGTTCATATTCTGACATAAGTGATTTACTTAATCAAGGGGCTTGATATATGTAAACAAGTCAGCATTGGGAGGAGAGAGGATGGGTGACTTAGTGAATAATTTTAAAAGGGATCTTAGGCAAGAGATGGCACTATGCACTAAGTAAGATATTCAAATGGGGATATCCAGCTCAAGTTAAGTTTATTGTAGGGAGGGACATAAGGATAGAAAAATATGTGTGAGAAAAATATGTGTAAAGAAAATATGTGCAAAAAAAATATGTAAAAAAATATCTTGCAACTGTGGGATATTTTTGTTTTTTCATTTTTTTTTTCTCCAAAAAATGATTTTCTATTTCATTTTTTTTTATTTTTTTTCTGTTTTTAACAATTTTTTTTTGAAAAAAAAAATCATGGTTGCGAATGATTTTTATTACAATTACTTTTCTTGCACTTATTTTTCTTGCACTTACTTTTCTTAAATTTAGTTTTCTGACATTATGTCCCTCCCTATAATATCCCCAACTTGGGCTGGATATCTTCATCAGGTATATCTTACATGGTGTTTAGTGTGAGGGGTTGGCACCTGCTAGCAGGTGTGGGCTGTTTTTTTGTGGTGATAAGGAAATAAAAATATGTGCAAAAAAATATGTGTGAGAAAAATTAAGCATAAGAAAAATATCTTGCATGCACAGAATTCAAAAAAAAAAAATTCTCAAAGAAATTATTTTTATTATTATTTTTTATTATTTCTTCCCTATTTTTTTTAACAATTTTTTCCTTTGAAAAAAAAAATTCTCATGGTTGCAAATGATTTTTCTTACACTTACTTCTCTCAGAATTATTTTTCTTGCACTTACTTTTCTTACTTTTATTTTTTTGACCTTATGTCCCTCCCTAAAATATCCCCATTGGGGATATCTTACTTGGTTCATAGTCTGGATAAGGAGGGGTTTTTTATTTATTTCATACAATCTCACCCAAATGAGGGCATAAAGTAGGTAAGCATGGCTTGAATATATAAATACTTGGGAGGGAAGACACTGAAAGTAAGGAGGAAAAGGGAAATGATAGGGGGAGGGGGTTTAAAATCAATATATGTTGTGCTTGTATTAAGCCCCTTGATTAATTAAATCACTTGTGTCACAATATGGACTTATTAAAATATATTAAGTAGCCAAATGACCTGATTTACAGTGTTAAATTGTGATGAAACTCAAAGTTTAATACAATTTTATGCATAGGGAAAAAATGTAACTGGTATGTCAGAACTGCTATGTCTGGTGATGAAACCAGTATTACTACAGCACATGTTTGTTTTGCCATGGGGCGCAAAAATTACACAAAAGTGGTGCAAAAGTTACAAAACAATTTTTTTTGCATATTATGACCCATCTAAGACCTTTAACTTCCAAAAATAATTTTTACTTAACTGTTGCGTAATTTTTGCACCATTGTTGCATCCCAAGATGAAATAAACATTTATTGTAGTGTATGTCTGTGGGCAAACTACTTTTTTTTTGCCATGATGTTAATGTGATAATAAAGATGGGTGGGGAAGTGAAAAATGAGAAAATACAAGATAACAATAAAATTATGTTCTTGACCACAAATTTATGTAGCTTATAAATACTGTGTATTTTGAGGAAAGAAATTCACTCCTTCCTGCATCTATAATAAGTGATGGGCCTTCTGGCTCATAGGGACCTTTTCTTTTCTTTTCTTAATATTTTTAATGGTTTCACTCTCAGATAATCAGACTAGAGGTTTTTTCTGTGTATCTGTGACAATAAATATATCTTTAATTAATGGCATATTTCAAATTTGGCTACCCCCAAACTTTGATGAGCTTGCATCTTTGTGAGTCAAAATATGGTACTTCATCAAATTAAAAAATATCAAAAATGGTGTTATGAAATGAAATTTTCAGGCAGATTTCAAGTACACAATGTGAAATAGCTTTAATTTTCTGTTTTATATAAGATTTTAAGGGTCCTATATGAATACTGTAGTACAAATACAATAAGTATTAAAATATAACTCAATATAAGGGTCTCAGTAATTAAAATCTCCCTAATTATAAATGGGTTACAATCTAATAGTTGATAGAAAAATAGATGTAATAATTCAGACACTATTCAAAGACTTTATAAGTACTATTGATATGTATTTTAATTTTATTGGTTATATAGTTTGATTGTAATGATAAAGAATGTAGAAAAAATGACCAAAAACCCTCTCCTTTTATACCCAATAATTTCTCCAATGAACCCCCTTGATTTTCCAGTCCTATACATGGCTAATGATGCCTCATTCTAGCTTATACACCTTTAAAACAACATAAAAAACAACCAATAACATAATTAGAGCGATATCACCAGCCAAAATCCTGGTGGAATAGGGATAATCCATCAAAATAAATGAATAAGCAAAAAAGAGAGTATTTGTGTGTAATATCTTAAAATAAAAGCCAAAAAAAAGAAAGAATAACACTAAATATTGCACAATATTAAGAAAGATCAAAAGTAGAAATTACGGGGCTAATTATGAAAATATACTATGTGAAATCCCTATCCAAAAATAACCAATATTGACTGAGAAACCACTGAGAAACCCAAAAAAGGGCATGAGATGTGGGGTAACTACATGCAGTCCTAGGAAGGTGCTTGCCCCGGTAAATACTTGACTAATTTAGGTGAATTTAAGCATGATAGTGAATTAAAGGCTCCAAGATTGAGGTTATTGATGAAATTAGTGCATATAATAAGGTCAATGCACTTATAATTAAATTAGGACACTATATAAGCACCTGTTGCCTATTTTAGTGTGTTTCCCCATAGTGGGGGTCAAATGTGGGGTAATTATAGTGTGAAAAAGCTAAATTTGCTAAAAATGAAGCTATTCATGTGGGGAAAATGCAGGCAGTATGTGGCCAGTACACAGAAGCCATTTCTGGCATAAAAAACACCAAATTTGAAAAGTGTTATTTTTATGCATTTGAGTAGCCAAATTAATAGTCCTAATTAAGAAAAATTGATCTGTGAAAGCACATTTTTAATATTATTAAATTTATAGCACATATAGTCAACTTTTAAGTGATTTAAAGTGCATTTCTTGTTTTTCACATAAAACAATGAAAACAACAGCTTTAAGTCTACTTAAAAATTATGGAGCCTTATTTTTAAGGCTCATAAGATTAACCTAGCATGTTCCAACTTAATATTAAGTACATAAGACTTTTAAAAGGTGAATATATGCATTTATATAAGGTGTTATAATGGCATATGTTGTATTTTATCATAATTTTCACTTATGTATACAACTTGTGTACCTTTATTTATTGTTCCCATGTATAGTCCATGTGTTTAACATAATTTATAAGTACTTTTTACTCAGTCCTGGGGATATCCAGGCTGACAGAAATTGTCAAATAATTTTTGAAATCTAAAAAGCTTATAGAATAAAAATGTACCATTTATTCATGGTTTCTGTGTGCTAAGTCTGAAATTTATAACCAAAGCAATAATAATCTGACCACTGCTCACCACTTGGTAATAACTCCTTGTAAACATTTTTTATATATAACTTATTGTCTTGTTCCTCTAGCAATCATTATCCCATTAATATGAAGACATGGACTACCTATTTGGACTCCCTACCCACTTGACCATTAACTATTAGCTTTAACTTATTTTTCTTACTTCATCTTACATGTTAGACTTTCTGAAAAATAGGGATTTTTTTTCTTTTTTTTTTTTTGAGAAGCAAAGGACTTTGGCCTCAAAAGCAAAACTTTCATGATCTCTGTGGACCATGAATATTTTTCTCTGACCACGATTTTATGGGAACTGGCCATTTCCAGTCCCATTGCTTACTCTGACATTGCCCTAATACCACTATATGCTCCCAGCCAAAAGCTTGTGCGTGAGCTTAGTTTTAAAGGTTCCTGCAAATGCATATATGCATACTACAAGGGTACAACTATTTATTGAGCCAAGCAAAACTCTGAATATGGCATCGCCCAAATCCGACACACAATCAACCACTGCAACTGAAGCTGCAAGCATCAGTGCTGCCGAATCTTCAAACGCTGATGTAACTCGGAAAAAAAATGGGAATAATAAGCGAATGAAATGCAGAGTCGGTATCAAAGCCAAACGGGAAGCGGCACAAATGTTGCGTCAACGATCACGTGATCCCATAATACGATTTCCTAAAGCGGTGGTCATGATTATATTTGAATATCTTGGATTGGGAGAGGATGGATTAGGAGGCAATTATCATGAAGGAGAAAAATATGAAGGAGTGAGAAATTTATTGAGGTGTGGGTTGGTTTGTAAAAAGTGGCGACAGAGTACATCACTAAGTAAGTTTAGTTGATTGTTATATTGTGATTGATGGTCTGATTTTCTGATGCACATTGGTGTCCCTGCTTGCGCGCTGATGATAGATTATGTGTGGTACTTGCTTACGAAAGGAATAGAAGGGGGGAGAAGGATGGATATACTGACGAATGAAGAACGAGAGACGAGAGGCAGAGAAGCAGAGATATGGAGCGATGAAGAATCAAAGAAAGATTGGAGAGAATATTTTCAACAAATGTATGGCAAGACAAATCAAAACCATGACAGTAACGAAGATGGGTATGGGTGCTATAGTAGCACTGAAGAAGAATATGACGAAAGAGATTGGCAAGGCAGGGGGGACGATATAGACCGTGTGGCTATGAGGGAGAAATATAAAAGGATGGGGGGGCGAAAAGTGAAGGGTAAGAGGGGCAAAGATTGGGTAGAGATTAAGGATCGAACTGGGTGGGAAGACCGGGAGTATTTTCAGTAATTTTATTCTTGGGGGCTGCAGCCGTTCATTACGACGATCGATCTCTTTGAACACCCATCAATCATCCTTTCCCTACCAATTTTATCCCCTCAATCTTTTCCAGTTCGCCTTATTTAAATATCACAAGTTACCTAGCAATTAATTAGACGCATAGTGTAAATAGGCAATAGTAGATGGTCGTTATAACAATATTAGTCAATAGTCAATGGTCTGCTTATAGAATACTCCATAGAGCCAATATTAATGGACTAGTCGATGAATTGGTATTAATGTAATATTCAATAGAGCCAATATTCATAAAATTATACTAGAGATGATCGCAACTGTGGTATATGATTTATTTCTGCTAAAAAGTGTCCCAATATTATTTTCCATCATTCAATTTCTATACATTACATCCAGAAGGCTTGTTAATTGATCGCAAAAATCTATCCTTTGGCCAAAAACGACATCAGAATAAGCATGATAATTAAAATCTAAATGTTACCTTTCCAACTATTCAATATTTTTCAAATGCAATTTTGAATATAGGCCAGCAAAAATATCAAAATTACAATTGGGTAGTTGGCGTATCAACATGTTTTTGTACAGTGGGTAAAAAACTTGTATACGCCACTAAGCGTTTTGCAAATAACACTTATTGTCAGCCAGTAACTTATTTAACATAGTTAAACTGATCTGATTAAAATTATTACGCAATATTTAATTACTTAATTATTAAAATATTATAAATTTAATATTTCTAATTCTTTAAGTATTCTATTGTGTAAACAATATTAACTATATTACAATTAATGTTATAGTCTTTAGGTTGTTTTTACTTACGCAAACATTTTTTATTTAATTAAAATTTTATTTCATTTTTCTGAAATTAATTGAAATAATAAAATAAATACAAATAAAGTGATAAAACCTACAGCAAAGTTGTAGATCTAAGTCCATGTATTACTGGGACTCAGACCTTGCTTGAAGTCGGCTAGAGGGGGGCCAGGGAGAGCAAGGAAAGAGGATTTGGTATTTCCTTGGAACTTTAATGGATAATTTTTTTGGATTTTGTAATTTATTAAAATTAAACTTAACTTAACTTATTTTATTAAATTTTAATTATTTTATTAAATCTTAACTTAATCTTTTAATTTATCTTCTCAATTTATTTTAAATTTATTTTAAATTACAAATTTAACTTATTTATCAATGATTTTGTTGACTTCAAAAAAATTCATGTTGTATTATAATTATTTTATAAAAGGTGTTCCCTTTTGTTGTTTTAGATCATCTTGATTACATTCAATTCATATATATATATATATATTATATACAATAAAATAAACAAGCATATACAAATTAATTATTTATCTACTTTGAGTTAATTATTTGCAATATAAACTGTTCAACATGAAGAAAAGAAATAATAATATTATTAAATTACTACCCTAGTATCCTCAGTCAAGAGTTCCATTTCATTTTCACTTTATTATTTTAAAATCTATCGTATTTATCAACATCACCTACCATACAAGCTAACAATTGTGGGTCATTCTGAATTTCAAAAGACAAAAAATTGTATCTTGAGGACAGGATAAACTTGTGCGGTTAAAATAAGGTGTTCCAAAGGGTGGAGGTCAATTGGATTGGACCGTCGTATTGTGGGTTGAACAATTGGAATACAATATTAAATAATAAAATAGTAAATCAAAAGATATCAAAAATAAAGTTAGCGAAAAACAACAAACTTCAATTTCACTTAACTAATTAGTTTATGGTTGCTGAATCAAAAATCAAAACTGGCCATGGGAGAGGCTTGAACCATGGATCATTGCTTTTGGAATATATACTACAAAATAGTTGACCTTTTAGGTCTACTGTAGTAATGAGTAATTTATATATTGCTGTCATTAGTTCAACTTTAACATTAAAAGAGTAATTTTAGTATCTAGGACTACTGACACTTAATTTTTTATATAAATTATATATATATATAATATCTTATTATATATATATATATTAATATTTTATTATATATATATATTAATATTAAAATTTTAATATTAATATATATAAATAATATTTTATTGAATATATATAATAGGGGGTCTCAAACATTACCAAACACGCCTAGCATGTTTCATTTGATAAACACTGCACAAGCATGCCATGAAATATGGCTGATTTGGTACTTGGGGTCTCAAACATTGGGTCAAATATGTCCTACTTTTGTACAATTTTCTTAACCACAACTCAGCCCACAAGTACCCACATCCTCCCAATCAGCTGCACATCATCTTCCTTCCATCCTCACCCATATACTCCAAGTCACAACTCTTCTCCCCCAGTTCATTTCCAAATCAAATTTTTCTCTTTCACACTGCAGTAAGTCTATTACATTTTATTCTGTTTTTTACAAAATTTTCCTGCTGAATTGAATGACTAAATATCCACCAAAATCCCCATCTATATATACCCAAAATCCCTGGAGTACATTCCCCTGATTCCCAGACCCATTACACTGCTATCCCTCACCATTAAAGCACTTTGAGGGAGCTCATCTCCCCATGGCGTCCACTTCAAGAAGTTTCAAAGGCTCATTTACCAAGAAAACTTCCTCCTCACAAAAGAAAATACCAGTACACATCATTATAACCCCAAAAGAAGGAATAAACCCCAAATAAGAATGTCTGGTGCCCAAAGCACTGATTGTGCATGACTACAAGTAAAGGAACCAATTAACAATAACCCATAAAGGAACCAAATAAAAGCCTCATTAAAGTATAACCATAAAAATTAATAATGGAAACAATATAACTAATTTCCCACACAAAGAATACCATTCCCATGCCCAACCATTGACCCAATACCCAGATTCAGAGACCAGAATAGGCGTGGTAAGTGCAGGGGGTTTTCCCATAGCCTTTAAAGGTGGTTGAAAGCGTGAATTCTTTATCTTTTAGGTGTATATATGCATTTGAGGCGTGATTGAGACCTTCTGGGCACATATCTTGAGGTAATTGATACTGTCTGTGCATATAATAATGTTTTATGATGTCACCATGTAATTAATACACTTATTAAGTGCAATACACTTAATTCTTCAGTGATAACATAAGGGAAAATCACACATAAGGTAATCATTTAGGCCAAAATGACTAATTATGTTAATAATGCATATTAACATATGGGACTTATGCAGGTGGCATACTACCACTACAAAATAGCCAATTTTAAGTGACAAAACCTTAATAATGAAAAGTCATATTTTAAGACTTTTGAATAGCCTAATATATTTTCCTGGTAAGGGGAAATTGAACTGTTCAAGTGCATTTTTGATACCTTGAAAAAAATTGTGCATATACCCAGCTTTTAGTATGAATTTGTACTGCATTTTGCTAGAAATTCATAATAAAGTACAATAAACAATTTAAGACCACTTAATAATTTATATTACCATAACCTTAAGTCATTAACACTTACTGGGCTTAAACTATACTTAAACTTAAGTACTTAAGACTTAATAAAAGTACTTTTTTGACCTTTCTAAGGTGTTTTATTATATTATACTGGAGCATTAAAGGTAATTTCTTCAGGTATCATTTACAGTTACTTTTCCACATGTCTTAGACATGTGTTCAACTTCTTTTGATGCTCTATTTACTGAGTCCTGGGGGAACCAAGGCTGACACATATGGTCTCTCACACAAAAAATAATGGTTTTTTCCAGATTAAACTAGATAGTTCTTCTTTACTCATGATAATAAAAAAAACAACAAGTTTACCAAATTATTAAAATCTGAAGTCCAATCAACACAGCAAAATAAATAAAGAGGACTGAATATTTGAGTATCATTGGATACCTAAACTACCTGTCAATAACATCAAGACCAGATATCTTGTTTTCAGTCAATGATTTTGAAAGATTTTGATAACCATCCTGTATAAAAGTCATTGGGGAAGTTTTGTGTCACTATAGTTCTGTATGGTCTCTGACACAAAAAATAATGTTTTTTTTCCACTTAAAACTAGATATTTCTTCTGGACTCATAATAACAAAAATAAAAACAACAAGATTACCAAATGATTACAATCTGAAGTCCAAGGAACACAGAAAAATAAATAATGAGGGCTGAATAATTAAGTATCATTGGATACCTAATCTACCTGGCAATAAGGACAAGACCAGATATCATGTTTTCAGTCAATTGTCTTAAAAGAGGTTAATAACCATACCACATAATATTTATTAGGGAAGTTTTGTGTCACTATAATCCAGTATGGTCTCTCACACAAAAAATACTTTTTTTTCCAGATAAAATTAGATATTTATTTTGGACTCATGATAACAAAAATAAAAACAACAAGATTACCAAATGATTACAACCTAAAGTTTAATGAAAACAGCAAAATAAATAATGAGGGCTGAATACTTAAGTATCATTGGATACTTAAACTACTTGGCAATAAGGACAAGACCAGATATCATGTTTTCAGTCAAGGATCTTGAAAGAGTTTGATAACCACCCTACATATAAAGTTTTTGGTAATAACAAAGAAAACAACAAGATTACCAAACAATTACAATCTGAAGTTTAATGAAAACAGAAAAATAAATAAAGAGGACTGAATATTTGAGTATCATTGGATACTTAAACTACCTGATAATCAAGACAAGACCAGATATCATGTTTTCATTCAATGATCTTGAAAGAGTTTGATAACCATCCTGCATTAAACATCATGGGGGAAGTTTTGTGTCACTATCATCCAGTAAGGTCTCTCACACACAAAAAATAATGTTTTTTTTTATTTTTATTTTTATTTTTTTTCAAAAACATCAAACTAGATTTTCCTTCTAGGTGACATACTTTTGACAAATGTTAATGGTTGATAGGAGAGAGAGAGAGTTTGATCAATGTTATATATATAAGTTCTGCAGTCATGGATTCATTTTTGAATCAATTTCACTAATCTTTTTCTTTTTTTTTGGAATTTTTTTTTTTAAAAAAAACAAAAAAAACACAATCAAGTATCTCTCAATATTCTTCTATCACCTCGTAAAGTTGAAGAGTTATGTCAGCCAGGCTACTAGACTTATCCAGTAAAATAATTAATTAATTTACTGAGATGAAGCCATGCCTTTTAAATCCTTATTAGTAATTAATTATTTATTACCTACTTATGTATTACTTACAACTAACTAGCTAAGTACACTAAGTAATTTAAATAATTAATAAAATTAAGTACTTGTCCCATATATTTTTACTCCCTAACACCGTGCTCAATAATACAGATGAGTGGGAATAAAAATAATATTAAAATATGATAAAAATCTTAAAAAATTCAAATTCCTTTATTGAGAAATTTAAATTTCCGTTGAATCAACATTTTAAATCAAATGTTTTGTACTAAATGTGACAGTCTAAGGGAACTCAGGTTTTATTTCAAATAAAAATGATACCTTTATTGATGTACCATTTAGTAAATCTTTTATTATTTCACATACTCTTTTATTTAGTTTTTTATTCTCACACCCTTGTATTAGGTGATGTTAAATCCGTGTCTTTATTCCTCACATTTTTGCCTATAAAAGGCCTTCTCTTTTTGTACTTTTCATTTCATTCCTTACTTACTTACATATCTTGCAATATATCATTTAAAACTCTTATTACTATATTTTATAATATTAGTATTTACATCCACATAATTCTAAAATATAAATTATAATAATATCTTACATTACCTCTTATCATTTGAGTAAAACAATCAAAGATTATAAGAAATACGTACCTTATTGTTGAGAGCCCATTAAGTCCATCAAAAATGCCATAGGACCTCCAGTTTTATTGTCTAGACCAAGAGAGCCACTGACAGTTGGGGACACTTCCGAATTGTTGATGGCGCATCATTATCTTGAAGCCAGAGACCGTGGGACCATTGCCATTGAGGTACCTATAAGGACAAGTGGACGACAAAAAAGATGAACGTCATATATCACGTGACTTATTTTTTTGCTGCAAACGGGAATCGAACCACACTCCAAAACTTAGGTTCATATATTGACTATAGTCATATATTTTCTTGGTAATTATATTGATTACTATTCATGGGTCACTTTGCACTCTTCATACTCTACATATTTCCTTTTACTCAGCACTCTGTTAGTGGCATTTATTTGCTCATTTTACAGGGGGAGGTGTCTAGTAAATTGGAATTATTTTATTTTTATTTTTCCTAGTTGAAAAAGATAGAGCAACTGTGTTCTTAGTCCTAGAAGTAATAAAATTATTTTTCTAAATTAATTATATTATATTTTTCAGTTGACTTTGTCCTGATAAATTAAATTTTATTGTTCCAGTTGACAAATTGTCCTGAAAATAAAATTTTAATAATTAATAAAAAATTAAATTATATTAAATTATTTCAGTTGACATTAAGTCCTGGTAATTAAATATCTTTCAGTTGATTTAAATCCTGATAATTATCATAAATTTTTTAATTAAAATTTAAATTTATTTCTTCAGTTGATTATTTTGTAATCCTGGTTATAAGATTATTTTGAATAATTTTATTATTATTTTCAGTTGATTTTTGTCCTGAAGAATTTTATATTCATTTTATTATTATTATTTTTCTTTTAAATAAAAAGCAAAAATAAAACTAATTCATCTTATTGTTTCCTTCCCTCATTTCATATTAAATTAATAAAAAAATGACTGATCAAGGTTTTTCTGCTGCACGTGAAGAGGAATTGGATCTTATTGATTATGATGAGGCTACTTCTGTGATTTCTCCTTTAACTACAAAATCAGCTCAAATTAATCAATCATTGAACCAATTAGGATGTGGAAATTGAGGAAGTAGAAATTCTAGTGGAGACAAATGCTCAGGAACAGAAACATTCAATCAACCCCCCAGAAGGACTTCCCAAAGGCTTCAAGATAAAAAAGATGCCTCTGCCTCAGCAAGTAAAGAACCTCTCCACCCACATAAAATAATTGAGAACAGAGAACTTAAGACTGAGGTCAAGAAAAGATGCACTAGAAGAAAAGGTAAGAAGAATAGATGCCTTTCTTCAAGAGAAGAGGAGACCTCCTCCCCCCAGAGATCTTCCACAATTGGCTCCCAAGCAGCCAGAGAAGGTGGAAGTATCAAAGTGGAAGTGGGATTACCTGTCTCAACATCAGCAGACTCAAATGCCTCAAGCAGGTCCATCAAGACCCAGTCAATTCAACAACTCACATAAAGGAGCTAAGGACAGAAAACTTGAGAGTAAGGGCAAGGGTAGATGCTCTGGAAGAAAAGGTGAGAAAGATAGATACCTTTCTTCAAGAGAAGAAGAAACCTCTTCCCCCCAGGGATCATCAACCATTGGCTCCCCAGTCCCAAGAGAAAGTGGAAGTGTCCAAGTGGCAGTGGGATTGGTTAAACACTTAGTGGGACAACCTATCTCAAAATCAACATCAGTTACCTCAGGCAGGTCCGTCAAGACCCAGCCAGGTCAACCCCACACCTCCTCACCCCTATCAAGGAGGCAAAAGAAGAAGAAAACCCAATATGGTCATACCTAGCAAACCCTGGTAAGCCCCTCTATTGATTCTCCAGTTCCATTTCTTGTAGCTGATTCTGTTCCTTCAGGTAAATCTAAGAGGGAAGAAGAAACCTTGAGACCAGTAGAGGCTGGGAGCAGTAGACAAATAACTCATGTATCTAATCCATTACTTTTAATTGCTACTTCAATGATTAACCCTGATATGGCTGTAATTGATGAAACTCTTGACCCTGAGTTTTATGAGAGTCTGGAAAGTTACTCAGTTTCCTTATTGAGGAACACTCCAGATGTAGCAAAAATTAATGATGAGTACTTGAGAGATATAATTGCAAAACAGAATCATATTATGAACAATATGCAATTAACTCAGAATTTTAATGGTTTATTAACTGAACAAGGTTATCAATCCTTAAGGAGTGAATTGCAGAAGGTCTCTAATGATTTTTTTAATTATAACGCAACTCATGAAAAGAAGGTTGCTTTGTGGCAAAATATCAAAAATGATTTGTCCAAATTAAAAGACACTGTATCTATCTGTTGTGAAGAGCTGGAGATAGATAAGATGAATCTGAAGAGATTGAATGACCATTATTCATCTTTTCAAAATAAAAATCAGTTATCTTTTGCAACTATCAATGAGAGTTTATCTAGTCTTCCAAGAATGAAAACAAGACTAACAACCATTGAAGAGAAATTGAACTCATTGTTTAATGACCAGAAATATTCTGACATTTCTTTAAAGGAACATATAGTACAGGATGCTCAAATATTACCTCTGGCTAGTTCATCTAAAGTAAAAATAGTTCCAGAAATACCGGTGTGGTCTTCCAACATTGGCAGGTGCCTTTGTTGTGTGATTTGGCGCTGTTTGTGCATGTCTTAATTGACAACTGTTAAGAAATTTGGTATTTTTCTGGTTTTATTCCGTGGATATTGGGTCTGCGGGTATGTGGGTACTATCATTGGATAGCCCTGGGTTTTCTTTATATTTTATGTCTTGAAGACATTTTTCATATTCTGAGTTTTAAGGGGTCATTTCCTCATTTTTCATTTATAAAAGATTGCTGTTTAATTTTGTTTTTCGTGTTTTACGGGCTAACCTTAAGTCTTAGGGTTAAGTGCTTAGTACCATTTGATAGAGCTAATTTTTCTCTATATTTCATGTCTCAATGTTGTTATAGTGAAATTCCGTGTTTTAAAGGTTTTAGTAGTTGTAGCTAATTTTTCTAAGTAGATTAGTGGTTTTTATTGGTTTTCTGGCTTCAGGCGGCATCTCCGACGTAGGGCGGCCCACCTGCCTCTGTTTTAGGAGGTTGGGGAGCGCTCCAGGAGGGTTTTTTATGCAATCTGGCAGGTACAGGCGCCAGATTGGTGGGTGCGCATGGGCTCTTAGTTAGTGGTCTGTGTGTACATAGTGAATAAGACAGTTTGGGGCAATCTTAATCATCATACAACCATCCGGAGGTGATCTCATTGTTCCTCACTCAGTTTTCACTGTTTTCTGGCCACAATTGGCTGTGTTTGTTGCAAGTGAGTTCTTCATTTAATTTAACTTTGGCAACTGTTTTCTCTGTTATAGTCTTGCAAGCTATAGCAAGTATTATTGCTGTCTCTGGTGTGGATTTGAAGCCTACATCAAGTATCTTTGCTGTATCTGGTGTTGACTTTGTTCTACATTTCAGTTCTTTGGTCTGGTAGTCTATCTGGGGACTACTTTCTTGGCTCATCAAGCAGTCAAGTGTGTTAAACAGGAGCTTTAGCAAAACAGGAACCAACTTACTTTAGCAAGCAAATCTCACTCTATTTTTCTAAAGGGACAGGGGTTATTCTTTCTGGTTTTACTCCAACTCCCTTGGTCAAGGCCTATAGCTAGTACTATAGGATTGTCTACACTGGTTGATACCACTGAGTTTCCATCAAAAATTGATGATGCACCAGGATTTTCAACAGAAGGATTGAACAATGAGATTACAGCCCAATTGGAGAAGTTACAGCTTCTTCTTACTCAGAAACAAGCTAGTACTAAGGAGACTCCTTCAAATCAAAAGAATTGGCCAAAACTTGACCAATATCCAACATTTGATGATGATTCTTCCTCTGATTGGCAACAATTTATTTGCAGAATTGATAACTTGAAAAACTCTTACAAACTCCCAGATGAGGAAGTTGTGTCTAAGTTAATTTCTTTATTTACCAATGTAGCCCTTATGTGGTATGAATCTGTCCTATCAGATGGGAATGATTACTCATGGTAAGATTGGAAGAAATTAATTAAAGCACAATTTGGGGGCTCCAAGTTTAGGATGGCTCAACAAGGGCAGTATGAGGAAACTAAATATAGTTTTTCTACTGATAAACCTATTGAGTTCTTAATGAAACTTGTTAAAATCTTAAGAGCTATGGACCCAAAAATGGAGTTTGAGTTATGGAAGGACAGGATCCTTTATAAATTACCAATGTCTTTGAGAGAATTGATAGTGGCTAGGACTGAGTCCACCAGAGAACCTTCTTCTTTCATCAATACTTGTAATGAGATTCTTCTAAATAACAAGTATGATGCCAGAAGATTCATTCCTAGAACCACTTGGGAAAAACCCTCAACTTTTCAACAGAAACCTCTGGAAAAGGTTTGGAAGCCTTCTGCCCCTGTTGCACCTAAAAAGTATGCAACAAACACTTGTTTCATGTGCAACAAACCTTGGCAGAAGGGCAATGTTTGTGACAAGAAGATAAATCTTGTAGAACAAACAGAGGAGCATGCTGATGACACAGTAGCACCAAATGATACTTCAAGTGATTGTGCCAGCAATATTTCATATGAATCTCAACAAGAAATCTTGATGCTGGAAGAGGATATCCATTATTTAAATACTATTGATATTGATAATAATGCTTTATCTACATTTGAAGATGCTGAGATCATAAAGAACATTGAGGATAGCTCAATTGTTATTGCCCCTCTCAAGGCACCAGTCTTGATTAATGGAACCAGCATTGAAGTTGTTCTGGATTCTGGAGCTGGAGGAAGTGTAGTATCTGAAAGAGCACTTGCTTCAGTGGATCAAGACTATAAATCAAAACTGATGCCTATCATTTCTGAAAATTGGAGAGGGTATGGCTCTGTTTTGTCCCCCATTGGTAAATACAAAGCCACAGTGTTTTTTAAATATAACCATGGGTTTGTAAGAGCTATATGTGATTTTGTTGACATGAAAATTGATAACTTAAGCAATTGGTTTATTGTAGGGAATGATATTTTAACCAAGTATGGCATAAAATTGGATCCCTCAAACCAATGTTTCACAATGGGGATGAATGGGAAGAGAAAATTTAATGTTTCCTCCTCCAAAAAATTATTAAAACCAGAATTGAACACATGTAATTCTGTAGTTCAATATAAAGGAAGATCTACAAGAGAAATGCATGCCCTTATGTCTGAGATTGACAATGCCTCTTTTGGAGAACAACTTTCTGGTGAGGATAAAGATTACATCATTAACTTGATAAAGTCTTTTCCTATGGCCTTTGCTCATGGGTCACATGAACTGGGATTAGTTAAAGAAGAAATGAAACTTTCATTGTCTTGTTGATTAACTGATATACCACGTAGTTTAAAGAAGAAGCCTTATCCTGCTTCTCCCACAAAGAGAAAAGATATTGAAGGCAATATCTCTAACCTTTTAAAAATGAATATTATTGAAAAGGTAGTTTAAACACCTAAATATTGTGTTATCTCACCTTTCCTAATTTCTTACGAGAAAGATAATGCCAGGTTATGTGGTGATTATAGAGCACTAAATACTTATACTGTTGATTATATCTATCCTTTACCCAGAATTAGCTCTATACATGCTACTTTACAGGGTGCTAAATATATCAGCAGTTTGGATGGTAACAAGGGATATCACCAGGTACCTGTTGAGAAAAATTCTCAGAATTTTTTGATGATTGCTACTCATATGGGTATTTATAAGTATGTTAGGATGCCATTTGGCCCTAAAAATGCCCCTTCAGTTTTCCAAAAAGTCATGGATAACACACTCCATCAAGAGATAATTGAAGGATGGCTGATGGTTTATATTAATGATATCATTATATTCTAAAAAACATTTGAGGACCATCTTAACCACCTGTGTAAAGTATTCCAGAAAATGGATCAAATAAATATGACACTTGCTTTGAAGAAATGTAAATTTGGTTTCCATTCTTTAAAAGTTCTTGGTCATGTTGTTTCAGGCTTACAGATATGTGTTGACCAAAACAAAGTGGCAGCCATACAACAGGTGAAGGCTCCTACTACAGTTAGAGAGCTCCAGAGTTTTTTGGGAATGTGTGGATACTATAGACAGTATATTTAAAATCACCAAGTCATAGCTTTACCCCTTACCCAATTAACTATAAGGGATGTTGCTTTTGTCTGGAATAGTTAAAGACAAAGAGCCTTTGACACTATGAAACACTGTTTGATGTCAGCACCAATTCTTGCTTTACCTGATTTCAATCAACCATTTGTTTTGTACACGGATGCCAGTTTCATTGGTCTTGGTGCTGCCCTCCATCAAAAACAAGTGATAAATTATAAAGTTTCAGAAGTAGTAATTTGTTATATTTCAAGAACCTTGAGAAATAGTGAATTGAAATATGGTGATACTCAATTTGAATTTTTAGCTGTAGTGTGGACTCTGGAGAAGCTACATTATTACCTAGATGACCAGAAATTTGAATTCGTCACTGACTGCAGTGCAGTTAAATTCCTTTTAAACTTGAAAACACCTAACAGACATGTGTTCAGATGGCAGTTGGCTGTTCAAGAATACAGAGGAAGAATGAAAATAATTCATAGGGCTGGTATTGTTCACTCAAATGTGGATATGTTATCAAGGTTACCTTTACCAAATGATGACTTTAATCCTGCTTATGATCTTAAGGATGAAATTATTCATATACATGGGATATATTTGGTTGATATGGAGGAAGAGCTATTACAGCTTATTCTGGATGCATATGATAAGGACACTGACTTGAAAAAGTTATGCACTATATTAAATGATCCAAAGAATGCTTCAATACAAGCATTAATTAAAACCCTTCCACCAAAGTACCAGAAGGCTTTGGAAAAAGGTAAATTTTCTATAGATGAAGGATATCTATATTATAGAAGGAAGTTGAGTAATGTTATTGTTATTCCTCCTTCTATGAGAGAAATCATCTTGAAAATTTGTCATGATGACATATTAGCTGGGCATTTTTGTCTTGAAAAAACAATGATCAGAACTAAGAACACTGCTTGGTGGGTTAATATGTCTAAAGACACAAAATTATATGTTGAATCTTGTGATTCTTGCCAAAAATAAAAAAGATTGACTGGTAAAAGAGCAGGATTAATGCAACATATTGAACCTCCTGATGCACCATGGCAGATAATAAACATGGATTTTGTAACAGGATTACCTATTTCTGGAAAAGATAGTTATAACTCTTGTTGGGTTATTGTGGACAGATTCACTAAAATGTGTAAATTTATCCCTACCCACAAAGATGTTTCCACTAAATAATTAGCTTTCTTATGGTGGTCTCATATGTTTAATACTGCTGGTTTTCCTAAAGCCATAATCTCTGACAGAGACCCTAAATTTACTTCTGAATTTTGGATGTCTCTGATGGATGTTTGTGGTTGTGATCTGAAACTTTCTACTGCCCATCATCCACAGACTGATGGCTTAGCTGAAAGAATGATTCAGACTTTAGAGGACATGATAAGAAGGTATTGTGCCTTTGGCCTTGAGTATAAAGATAATGACAGATTCACTCATGATTGGGTTACTTTACTTCCTGGGTTGGAATTTGCTTATAATAGCACTGTTCATTCTGTTACTCAAAGAAAGCCTTTTGAGCTCTGGCTTGGATATGTTCCAAATACTCCTGCCCAAATTCTCAATAACAAAATACCTAAATTGGATATACATCCTGGTGTAAAGTCTTTTCTTCAAATGCAACAACTTTGCAGAAATCATGCTCAAAAATGTATTGAAAAATCATTTGAATATGAGAAGAAGAGATGGGACAAATCCCATAAAGAATACACTTTTAAAAAGGGTGATGAAGTGTTGATTTCCACAGTCCACTTCAACTTACAAGGTAATAACAAATTGAAAGATCCAATTGTTGGTCCATTTGTTGTCAGAAGAATGATTGGAGATAATGCAGTTGAGGTTATTTTGTATTCTCCATATGACAGAAAACATCCTGTTTTTCCAATATCTCTTCTGAAACCTTACACATCCAATAGTGATTTATTTCCAAAAAGGAGGGGAAGACCAAAGAAAACCC